>JAMXBD010004234.1:0-76383 GCA_024138025.1 Combretum micranthum | reverse complement strand
CAGCACAAAACGACACAATTCAACCGTAAATATATAAGGAAACTGCAGGATGTATTAGTTGGATTTCCATACCTTAATCTTAGCCAACATAAGCTTGAACCTATCGAAGTCATTGAGTGAGGCCCTTCTCTTTTGCACTATAAGCTTTCTACCCCATGAGCTGTTCTCCCATTTGTTCTTCACATCTGTTTCAAAGGTGGAAAGACAACAAGGTGAAAGAATGGCCATGGAAAGTAAAATTTCTCACAACTCAAAAAGTATTGACATGAAAAAGCTGATTATAGTCAGACCAGCTTCTTCCATAGCTTTAATCAAAGTGCTTTTCTTGGGCACCCTCTTTATGTCGATTTTGATATCTGTTAATGAAAGCCTCTTGAAATTCATTTGTGTTCTGACCATGTCAGGGGCATCAACAAGAGCCTGTAAGACATTCCCAGCATCTCAATAATCATTTTTGAGTTTCAAAATGGACCAAAGGAAATGCTGTTAAAGAATGACAAAATATTCGTAAATCTACTGGAAAGAAATCAAAACACCTGTGCTATATATAAGAGAAAACAACTTAATTGCACTGAATGTTCATGAAGCTCTAAATAAAAGGTAGGCTCTGTCAGATTGATACTATTGTAAAATTAGTAATGGTTGGATCTAGTCAAGCATTCTTGGTTCAGTGAAAGTAACTAAAATGTTGGCTAATTTCTTTTTCCCCTAATTGTTCTGAAGGCCAAAATTCAAGCACAAGCAGCAAATTTGTTGTTGAATTGTCATGCAACAGTACAGACCCATGCTAATCTCAAAGAACAATTTTTCAAAGATCATGAAGACATAAGACTGTTACAACTTGAAAGAATCGGGATTCATAGTTGACAAGAGGAGATGGAATATAGAGAAAGAAGGTCAAGGAATGCTCCCCTTGCATTATCATATAAAGAACAGTGCCAAAGACTAGGCTTTTTTTTATCTAATATTTTTGTCACAGAGAGAGAGAGAGAGAGAGAGAGAAGCTGGAAGCAAGCATGGGGACTTGGAAGATATATATGATATGAAGAGAGAAAAATATAAGGATAGCAAAGCAGACACCTTTCAAAAACTTGAATTTTAATGATTCCAACAGCTTATTTCAATTTAAAAACTTATTTTAAGAAGTAGACTGAACTTCTTTTAAACACGAGTGAAAGAGCTTATAGATATCCAATAATATGAGGGAAGTGTTCCTAAAACAACAAAAACGCTCAATATTTGTTGTGCATGCAAATTAGAAGCATTAAACTCTTTGCTTTGTTAAGTCAACATAAAGACTTCTCTAAACAATCAACAATATGGCAGGCTTTGTCAAATATATTCTAAATATTCAGAAACAAAATATCAATTCTAATAGAGAGTAGCATCCAAATGAATTTTGCTCAAAATAACCTCCAAGAAAAAAAATGACATTTTAAGCAAAAGATTGTACAAACTCAATAAGTGTGAATAATAATAATAATAATAATAAAGGACATACTCCAACATTTCAACAAGTATAAGTCTCTTGATAGCAGCTTAAGAAATTAGTTTGGATTTGCAATGCTAATTTTTTTTTTTTTTTTGGTTAATTGAAAAATTTTATTTAGACAAAGGAAGGAACATAACCGCATAATTGCATTAGATATGCAATTTCAGACACCACATATCATATCCAAGCAATAAATTTATGTTGATAGCATTAGCAATCCATGGACACCATCAAATATCTAAATGCCCCCAAATTCAACCAACATAACACAATTTCTCATACTATTGTTCGGTAAATTAAAACAATACGCTAAAATTAAAGATTGGGAAAGAACAGGATATGCATACCCTATTCTGATCAATGACATCGACAATCACGACAAGCCTTCCATAGTCCTTGCCATAATTAACCAAGGCCACTCTTCCAATCTCGACGTAACGCTTGAACGGCTATAAACACAAAATCAAATTCATCAAACACAGACCGTACTTTATCCCAAAAACCCAACAACAAAAACATAACAAAGCCCACTTCTGAAACGAAATCATACATCCTAAGTTAAGATAAATCCTTTTCAAGTATAGCAGCAATTTTTCCTTCGTCTCACGCATTTAAATTATAAAAACAACAAAACAGGAACAAACCCACTTCTAAAACTGTTCTACATTCTTATTTGCAACACTAAAGATCAGCACTTTTCGAGTAAAGCAATAACCTTGTCATCACTTTCCTATATATGGACTATGAAACCTTGTAAATGAGTAAAATTTTCCAGAAAAGTTCGAACTTGGCTTGATCCCGGCTGTATTTTCTTGGGAAAAACACTGATAAGGAATGGAAGAGAGAGAGAGAGATGAGCTTGGGGCTTACCATGGTGCTGGATCTTAACGCCGGCGGGTTCGGTGAGCCGATGGTGCAGGGTGCTAGGGTTTTTGAGGGAGTTCAGTTTGGTTGGATATTTTATAAGAAGAAGTGGGAAAATATGGGCTTTGGGACTAGACCCGACCCAAATTAGAGGTTCGATCCGGAACCATTTCATTGGTGACGCGGGCTCGTAATGGGCTGTAAGGAAAGGTTTATGGGCCTACTTTTTACTTTTTAACTCTCTCATTAGTTCTGTGTTTTCCAAGTGTATATTTAATCAGGAAAAATGAAAATTTTCTTTTCTATTTTTCCTAAAGATGTTACCTACAGAGCATAAAAATGGGAAAACATTCGATAGTAGTACACACCACATATATATGTACACGTGATAGATAACTATTAATTATACTTTAACACATAAATGAGAGAGTGACTAGTTTTCAAAGTAATTATTACCTATATAATCATATATTAAAAAACTATTAATAATTATTCACCACGTGTATATTATACATAGTATGTAATATCTACTAAAACTTCTTACATGATAAGTTATAGAAGGATATAGCAAAATAAGAAACAGGGTTGAATAGGAGTGGGATTGCAAATGGATAAAACTACTTATGAGTTAGTTTAACTCAACTCGATTTTTTTAGGCATTGTTTCTAAATACGTCAGATTCAAATCTAAAATAAAATTTATTTATATTGAATTCCTTTATAAGCCCATGAACAAACTCTTTTAAAATTGTTACCAAGCTTGCAAAAGTTATATGTATTATAGGATATATACAATATACGTACTTAAAATCAAAACTAAAACCTATATGATATATTAGTGGATAAATGTTAAATTTAAGCACTTGAACCTTACATTAAAAACTAATTTAGTACTTAAACTTTAAAATAGTCAATTTAATATTCAATTAAACTTTTATGGTTATTTTTATTACCTATTTAATAATTTTTGCTTTATTTGCAGACGTGAAAAAGATAACATATAATTAAATTTTTACTAATGCTCCTAACACTATCTAACATTTATAGGTTGCTTCCTCTACATTAAGAAACATAACAAACATTGTTATTGAGATAGTAAAAATAGCCATGGAAATTTTGATTAGGTTTTAAATTGATCACTTCAAAATTTATATACCAAACTGAATGTTTATGTAAAGTTTAGGTACAAAATTTGACATTTTCCCTATATATTATATATTCCATAACATATAATCATTTTTTTTATTTATTATGCATTTATTGATTTTTTTGTTTTATATTTAACTTATTATATTTATTTTTACTTTATCTTCAAAGATAGAAAGCGAGTCAATCTACTTGTGAATTGCTTGATCTCAAAATGAGTTCAAACTCCATAATAACATTCATATATTTAAATGAGGGAAGCTCAATTTTGCAATTTTCAACTTGTATAAAAGTTAATTCAATTGAACCCATAATTTTTTCTAACGACCAAATTCCAAACTGAAAAAAAAAAAAAAAAACTAGATTTTTTTGCAATCCTAGATAAGGTAAGTACTATGGCTCGCAACTTATTATAGTTTGGATACAAATAAATTAGTTATGAGATGACATTGGTAAACTTACATCCTCACATAATTAGTTTACCTTTTATTAAAAGGTAAAAGAGTAGGATAAAAACAAGAAAAATCTAAGCCAGAGTCTAATTTGTACTCTCTACTAGCTGAGTAGCAAGTATGCTAGTGATAAATCACATGAAATTTAATTGGGTGAACTAACATGGTAAGTATATATAATAATAATAACACAGAAAAACACAATTAGAAGTCTTCTTCCCTTTGCCCAATATCACTGCCGGTACAGAGGTAACTCATCCAAGTTCTGAACCTGTATCCAATTATTGGTTGCCATTGGCCCACTAATTCCAAAGTTAATGTCGGTGCCCTTAACTTGACCACAACCACAAGCCGTTCCATCTCATTTTCTTGTCCCATTTGGTCTTTATTTACCTTCACGCAAGTTCGACCAATTGTTTTTAAAAAGGTCAACTATAGAGATGCAACATGGGCGGATCGTTATAGGATATCCGTCCGCTCATCCTGCTAAAAACTCTATAGGATCAAACCCTATAGGGTTTAGGGTCGGATTTTGGGTTGTACTCATAACCCGTTGGAAAAATCTGATCCGGTATAATTAAAAAAAAATAAAAATTTAGTTTAAGGAATCCATTTGTTCATTAATTGAATGATGCTTTTCATATAATCATTTTGTTATTCATTTATTAAGTCACATGATAGGATATAAATAAGTCTATATTATTCTCATGAATAAGGATAATTGATTGATTTTTTTTAATTATTTTTCCCAGCATGTACAATTAATAGTGTCGATTTCTTATAATCGGGTCGGGATCGGGTTCTAGGACAGAATGACCCATCCCAGACCCGCCCCCGTTACGTCCCTATCAAACACTATGTAACTATTTAAATTGATTTTAAGCCGTTCATATTTTTCAATTATATTTTCATCCGTAAGCGTAATCCAGTACCCAAGGCTACTTAATAGTTAATAACAAATTGTCAAAATAATTTGTAAACCTATTATCACCACAATTTCAACTATTATGATTTCAGTCTAATCGAACTAACCTGGATTTTAACAATGATTAATAAACTTAGTGTAGAATATTAAATTGGATTATGGTCTTACCTAACGATAACTAGAGTTTGGCTCTTTGGATTAAGTTATTAGGCTATCTCAAATCCACAAACTTGGAATAATTTAAGCGAGGTTTGGCATCATGAGTTTAGACTTTAGAGTAGAGATCATTGAACTAATTTATCCGTGATCAACTTTTTTCAAGAAAACTCATACACTTAAAAAAAGCTTTTTCTTAGCCTAAACTCAAAAGTAAAAGGATCCATTAATAAAATGGTTCATTTTAACAATCGATTAATCATGAAATTTGATGAATATTATCAACTATTAAACTATGTAAATATTTAGGAGACCCTCATTATTTGTCAAGATGAAATAAGAATCACGACCTCTCCTTCATAAGCATGGAGACAATTTTATATAACTTTTTTATTTATCATATATGTGCTTAAACTTCGTAAGGTTACTTGCTCCTCCTCTTCACCTTTTTCACTCTTAATCATCATTTACTTATTCTTATACATTACTATCTCAAAATTATGTATAATACGAGACCGTATGCTACATGCACATAACCATTACAACAAGATTCAGTCACTGCAATTGTTTCTCACTGCAACTATTATCACCATAATTGACAAACTACCTGCCATCATTTTATGTGCGTATGCAATTAACAAGTCCATTATCATCAATTTCAACTAGTGTACTTATTTATAATTATTATTCTATATTTATACAAATTGTATATAGAATACATGTTGTAAAATACCTAATGAATATTTTTTATTAACAAAATTATAGGAAATTGGTCATCCCCATTTAATTCTCTTAATTTCAATTTGTTTCCAAACCATTAGTTAGATTTGTCTAGATTTTTTAAATTTCTTATAGCATCATTATAATGTAATTTTTTGCTCACAATTTCAAATCGTCGATGACTTGTAATAAGAATTAAAGAGAATAAATTAATTGAAATTGATTGAAATAAATCGAGAGAATTAAATTTTAAATTATAGCTCTCAACCTGCGATTTTTTTTACTTTTAATTAAAATAAGCTGCATTAAGTCACCATGCCATTACAATAACCAATTCATGTCCATTCATCTTGATGCCTGATCTTTGTTTTGGAAAAAAGAAACCACCAGATCCTGATTTATGTTGTTTTACAACCAAGGGTTTATTTGTTTTGATAAAAATATTTTATAGAATTTTTTTTTTTATATTTGTTTAAAGAAAAATAAGATAATTATTGGAATGCATTTTTTCTTATTTTGGAAAATTGAGACTCATTCTTAGCTTAGGCCCATTTGTTTTGAGAAAAAGTATTTATCAATAAAAAATGTTTTTTCATGAAAAAGTTTTCTTAAAAAGTAACATAATTTTAAATATTTGGCTAATTTTATAATAATTGTTTTCCTTTCTTTGCATAATCTCAAGGTGATTCATATAATTTAAATATAAAAAATATGTATCATAATAAGAAATAAATCCACTTAAAGGAAAAATATTTAAAAAGTTAATAATAAACATTGTTTATAGTAAACGACTGGTCGAAAATTCATGAATAGATGGAAAAATGATTTTCCTTTTGTATCCCATAAGTTGTTTTCCTAAAAGTAAGCTATAAACGATTCTATATTTTTCAAGATAACAAAAAATGTTTTCCATTGATTGTCTCATTTTTTCTTAGATAAACATAAAAAATCATTTTTTTTAAAAAAATATTTTTATTAAAACAAATGAAACCTTATATTTTAAAAAGCAACTTACGAATTATGAAAGTATAACTCATTTTCCCATCAATTTACAAGTTTTATTTACCCATCATTTACTACCACTGAGATTTATTATTAATTTTTTAGTATTTTTTTATTTAGGTAGATTTATTTATCATTATATAGAATATGTTTTATTTTTAATTATATTAGTATTTTCATTATTCAAGTATTTAGAAGAAACAAACAAAGAAAAACTATTTTCATAAAATTATCAAAACATCTACAAACATGCTAGTTTCCCAGGAAAACCTTTTCAATAAAAAAACATTATTTATTTACATATATTTTCCCTCAAAATAAAAGACCTAATATAGAACTTAAATTTATTGAATACATTTTAACGAGATTGAGTTCTAAATTCATTAATGTAAATGCTATTGCAATGTAAGACCGGAACGTCACGAATTCCCTCACACACGTGTGCCGAAGGAGGCATGCATCAGTTTACTAAAAGTCCCTAAAATACTCTTACAAGGATTCAATTTTCGATAATCATAATAGCAATCCTCAAAGGTAATAATTAACAAAAGTAAACACAAATCTATTCACATACAAGAATTTATTAGTTCTCAATTATAAAATTGTCATAAAAGATTTTTATTCAAAAAAGTTAATTGGATCCCTCCTCTTCTCATAGTTACCACAAATTGCACCTCCAATAGATATACGACGTCTGATGAAATCACAATAATTATCATCATTATCAATAATAATTGAAAGAAAGGAGAAGCGGGAAATATCCGGTGTAGAGGCTACATGTACAAACACACAATGCCACATCACATATGCAAGTGAAAGATGCTTAGTATAACATACATTCAATTAACCATCAAGCATATCCGATTTATAAGTTTAACCAACATAATGATTAAATTATTACCATATTAGTATTAAAAACGAAATTTGTTGAAACATGTTGTCGGGCATTCAAACTAGGCCTCATGACAATTTTTCAAAAGGATAAATTACACTAAAAGATCAAAACGTTAGAGGTAAGTTCATTTGAAGTCTTAACGTTTTTTAGTGGTTAGAAAGAGATCATAACGTTTATGGAGTAAGTTTATTTTAAATCACAACATTTCGAGTGGTTAAAAAAAGATTACAACATTAAGAGAAGTAAGTCAATTAAAATTATCATTAACACGTTCATAACGTGCCTAAATCTAAATTTTAATTTTAAATAGTTCTCTTATTAATACGTGTAGCTGACCTCAATTGATTCACTTTTTTAAACGCTGTAATTTCTTTTAACTACTACTAAAAATGTTATGACCCTAAATGTAATAATCCAAATTCATACAATTCAGAAATGATAATCATTAAGAAAGTAATGTAAAATTATTGAAAATATTTTAAGAAAAGTCATGAAGACATTCATAATTTCTCGTGATTTAAATATATTGAAATTTAAATAATTTGATGATTGTTTACAAATTATGAATTATTATGTGTTAAGATAAAATTCTATAAAAATAGCAAGGATGAAATTAAAAATATATATATAAGCAAATAAATGAAAATGGGATTCAAGTGAGTAATAACAATAACCAAAGTTATGAAATAAAATATTCCGGATAATTAAAGAAATGAATGATGAGTAAATAAATAATTATAAAATAATGGTGCTAAATCTACATAACTTAAATATGAAGATGTTTTATGAAAATAAAAATAATATAAGAAACACCAAATCAATATAATAAGAAAGAATAACACAACAACAAAATAACAAACAAATTAGATAATGAATATAGAAATATGATATATTAACCAAATAAATAATAGATTATCAAATAATTTAAAATTACGATGGAAGTAAAAACAATAAAAAATCTCAATCTAAATTAATTGGAAAAAACAATAAAAGAGAGTAAAAGAATAAAATCTTAAAACGAATGAAACTTTCGATTATGAAAACTAAAGTTATATAATGTCAACTACCAATGGATAATTAATCTTAAAGTTGTTTAGAGTATAATTTGACAACTGAGTTGATATTTTAGTTAAAATAAATAACTTGAATTAAGGTTGCAAATGGATAGATTGATATAATTAATTAGTAAATAGACTTATTAAAACTGAGATTTCAAATACTCCTTTCAATCTTTTATATATTTTAATTATCCATTTCATGAACCAAAATTTCTTAAATCCTTTTGTTTATCAAATTTGAACTCTATTTCTTTCAACTTGTTTACTTACTATGATCATTTTCCCATCAAGCCAAATTATACTCTTTTATCAATCAATTTTAATTTAAATACTCTTTTCTTTTAATCTATAAATGATCTAAAATTTTCTTAAGACTAATGTTTAGGTTTCTAAAACACTTAAATGTAGCCTTTTTAATCTAAATTCTATACTTTCAAATTTCATGGATTGTGAGTTTACCTACTTATTTAAAAATATCAGTTTTTAAGCTCAAACTCAACTAAATATCAAGTTTTACAAAATTAAATTTCTAAACTTGGTTTGTAATTGAAGTTATTGATTTCACTTATTTATATTCTAAAATCTTCTCCTAATTGTTTTTAATGCTTAAAATAATGATCTGAAAAGTTTAAATCAAAGTCCTTAATTAATCATAAATATCCTTAATAATTTTTTGGCCTTATCTTATATATTCCTTCTCTCTCTCCTTTTTCTGCCATTTTCTCTTCTCTTTTTCTTCTCTTCTACATTTCTTCCCTCCTCCTTTATTTCTCTTCTTCTTCAATTCAATTTCCAACCCAAAGTCTCAATTTCAAAGAAGATTAAAGAGAAAGGAGGATAGTAAATAAGATAAAAGAAGGAAACTAAGTAAGAAGAAGCTTCAACAAAAGAGAAAGAGTAGTAGTAATGAAGGAAATAGTTAAGATTTAGCTTGGATGCCAGGTGGGTAACAACAATCTCATCACCTTGCTTATATTTGTAATATAGTTGCACTTAAGTCAATAATAATAGAATTGATTATGCATGGAGTTTGGGAATTCATTTGTTGTTTGGTGATTGGATTGAGTGATAACCTTTGTTTTGTGTGATATGTGCATTATGTATTGTTGAGTGTCTGAAACTTATATGGTCATTAACTAATATGATAAAACCTAGCTGACCATAATTGAATTGGACATGCATTGCATAACATCATTCTTGCATTAGTAGGGGTTCATGTCACGTATTAATATTTCGATTCTATAGTAGTGTTTGATATGGGACCAGTGACTCTTCCCCATGCGGGTTAAGTAGGGAGACGGACTTAAAAAGAAGATTGATTAGTGAAGCAAATGTTTTGGTTTTATGCACCCCTTCCTTAGCTCATAGTTTTCCTGGGCGTGAATGGCCTGTATTTAGTCCTTCAACTCCTAAGAAGGGCGTAAATATTCATTGGTTTGGATTCCGGTCATCCAAACTGTGCATATCATATGGATGAGTGTGCATTGTATATGTTTGTCAAATAAAAACTTGCTTGACACTTGTTTGTAGTGCAATTTGGTTTTGCTATCCACTGAGCTATGTTTAAGCTTACACCCTTATAGTGTTGTTGCAGGAATAGCTAAGGCTATGATTTAGGGATAGATCGGTGTGGAGAAGAAGCCTTGATGATAGAAGACAAATTTGTTATGAGAAATAGAGAGATGATATAGTTTGTTAAGATTATATTTCTTGTATAATATAAGCTTTGTTTATGAATTAGAAATGCAATGTTGTAGTTTCAAGTTTGTAGAATGTAGATGTTTTATTCTATTTTACTATTTGGTAGGGATACCGACTCTCTATGGTTCCGGTGGATTATAAGAAATTGGATTTTCTTTATTAATCATAAATGTATTTTCATATTAGATGTTTATAAAGTAATCATTTAGGTAGAGCCTTACAAACTCTGACTTGCAAGACGGTTCTCATATTACGGGTGCACACGTGATATGATAACTTTAGGTTATCCTTCTAGGCCCGTTTTTAGGGTGTGACACCAAATGAATTTACTCTTAAATGTTGTGACATTCCATTGTAATTTCCCATCTTTCAAAAACCAAAATTGAAATAGATATGGACTAAAGCTTTAGAGAAAATACAAATGAAAAGCTACAACATATATAAATGCGAAGTCACAACATATGCAGGTGCGTGACCATAATAAACGTCCATTGTTGGACCACATAAATTATGTTCATTATTGAATTATATAAACTTATCCATAATGAACCACACACAACATCATAAATATACTTATGCACCTTAGTAGATTAACAAATGTGAATCAATGGTAAACCTAGTAAATTTTAGGGTGAGCGGATGGGTAAAGTATGAAGTACTACCTGTACCCTATCCTGTATACTATAGTATTAGATTTGGTACCTAGAACCTATCATGTGGCATTTTTTATCTACCCTGCATCATGTACTCTATGAAACCTCAGTACCCCATGGAGCCTGTTAAATTTACTTACGAAATATCTATTTTTTTTCTTATTTTCAAAAATTTCAAGTTTGTAGTATTTGATATCATGTTATATGTATAACTACCTCAATTTCATACATTCACTATAAAATAGCATGTGGGAAGGAATTTTAAAAGTAATTTATTAACACGACAAATTCTATAATGTGCATAATATATGTGGGGAAACTAAAATTTATAACAAAAAATTATTGAACGTGTTTATATGATATTAAACAAAATTGTAAAAATTGTAATAGATTTTAAAATTAAAAACTTTTGAGCAATTTTATATTAACTAGTCTTAGAAGATAAGTAGCAGATCTATATAATTTGGGAGCTCAGGTATATACATATAATTATAGGCATTCTAAAATAAAAATAATAAGTGTTTATAAAATAAAATAGTACAGATTCTTCTATAGTAAAATTTTTGGAAGATAATTTGAAAAATAATAATCTTGAATAAAAAATGGTCGTCAAAAAAAAAATGGAGTATTGTTATTATTTTATGCATATTAACATTGCTTTGTAATATTATATATATATGATATATCAAAATATGTACTAGTATAGGTTTCAAGGTGAGTATAGGGTATGAAAACCACATATCCATATCTTACCCTGTGAAAGTTGGCTCCGTAAGATTTACACTCGGACCCAACCCTGTAACATTTAATACCCACCCAGACCCTACCAAATCGAGTAGGGTCCAGGTGATTACCTATATAACAAGATTACCTGCTAACCCCATGTAGGTTTTATAAAATATGACGAAATTTCAGGAAAATGGTTTAAGAAAAATAATACGCAAGGGTTGCGAATAAGTTTTTTTTTTAAATGATGCATGTAATGCAATAATTGAAACAAACATAACACTTAATGGTTTCAACGGTTCTCACAAATAATTTTGCAAATATAGATAAATTATAATTCAATAAATCAATAATTCAAGTAGACATACTTTTTAAAATCCAACATATAAGTTCAAAATACGACCAATCATAAACGAAATTCAGCCATTAACAAGCATACACAAGTAACAGTAGCCATATGCTTGGTATTTGATAAACTAAAATCCATTTTTTTTTCATCATAAAAGTAAATAGACTAGTATTAGAAACTTACATCCATATAGGAATGGGATCCTTCCAATACCAATCTGACCTATTTTCTGTATGTTTCATTCGTTCTTTTCCATAAAATTCAAATATGTAATCTCTTTATCATGCAATTCATTTTCAAATTAAGCTTTCATTAAATTCTCAATGAAATTCTTATTATCAACTCAAAATCATTATAAATCTCCGTCTTTTAGAGCGATATCCTAATTCTTCCTAATTTCTTCTTTGATTACGTTTTTTTTTTCCGTTAATCTTAACTACATATTATTGTCTCATTTTATAAAATTCAAGATAGATTATGAAGACAAGATTGAATCAAGGAATCCTACCTCAAGTATATATCCGAAGAGATATACATTATCCTGTCACCGTTTGCTATGTCAAGCTACTCTCATCAATTCCTACAAAAATCATGGATTCGATTTTTCCATGAGTCTCTCACCGTTAAGATCGTATAGCATCCTTACCGGATTTCTCGGTTCCCATTAACAATTGGATTTCATCATTTTTGGTTTATAAGAGATTATCTAAAACTAATAGATAAACAAGTCTATGATCTTCATATTTTTATCATTTTCAAACAAATGTTTATAAAAAAAATACATATGAAAAACTAACAGATTTATCATAAATTGATCAAACAAATATGATACCGATAAGTTACAATTATAAATCAAATATAAATATGATACAAATAAAAATGCAATGATTCCAACAGACCCTAAACTATGTTAGTGGTTAATGTCAACGTTAGAATGAACATCGGACTTATAGAAAGGGAGTATATATAATTCACCGAAAAGTGGTTGTAAAATTTCTGGTATTCTTTTGGTGCATTCGGGAAATAGTCCATGTGACATTTCCCCTCAATTCTAGTAGAATCTATTTCAAAAAATCCACGATATTCAGACGTTTAATGCAACTAAAACCTGGGGGTTTCTATGCGCATGAAAATTTTGGATTTGCTACTTTCCTGAGGTTAATCGACGAGGATTTTATGACTAAACTTAATTATTGCATGATGCATTGCCTAAATTTGATATATGAAATAAGTTGAATTCTTATTTTTATAGTTTATATGACATGATTAGTACTAGAGATACACTATTAAACTTGAGTCGACTCAAACCAGTCCGAAATCACTCCTATTAAACCTGTTTTGACTTGGAGAGACTAAAAGAACCTTTTTCATTTAATTAAGTAACATTAATATCAAGACCTAGCATGATTAATAGTCTACTTGGATAGTTTGTTTTTCATCTGTATTTGTATTTGTATCAAAACAATATGTGTAAATATATCTAATTTACATTTATATTTTATCTATATTTGATTTATTTGATCTTTTTATAAGAACTATCAACTTTTTGTATCTGTATCATGTCTTAATAAACAACTTATTAAAAAAAATTTAAAAAAAATGCCTGTATCTGCTAAAATGCAGCTAGCCAAACAAACTCTAAATATAACATTTAAACTCAATCCAAGTTAGTTTAAACTCACATGCTAATCAAATTAAAATTGTGCATGAATCCTATTCAAAACATTAAGTATCGAGCTAAGTACAACTAGGCTTAACACATTTACATCACACGGTGGATTCTGTGTAATTAAGGTGGAATTGAATTAGTTATTCCTCTCAATAGAATATGTAATACGATCAACTACAAAATCAAATTGAGAGGCAAAATTGTAAAAGTTATCTTTTCTAAACGCTTATGGCATTCTAAATATAAGATTATACATAATTTGGGCTGATCCCAAAACATATATACAGCACAAGAAAGAATACCGAATGCAAGAACAAAATTGTGGTCATGAGTATGAACAACTATATGCAATCTACTAAACTCTAAGCCATATTCTCACCAAAATCGATCCTTGTTGACACTCAAATATCCGGCCATTACCTTCCCTCCGGTGTTCCTCATACCATCTATGAGGAAGCACCAAGTAGAGCCCAATGCCCCGATGAAGAAGTCGGCATCCGCCGCCATCAAGAAATTGACGAGGGGATAGTTTGTGCTTGTTTCTCTGCCTAGGCTTGCCTCGTATCTCGCCATTGTAATGTTTCCAACTTGGCGAGTCACGTTGGTGTAGTAGAATTTCCAACGAGGGTACAATTTTGACTTGTTTATCACTTCCTGGAAAATGATTCACTCATTAGGTAGGTTATGGTAACAATGGAAGTTATAATTTCGTTTGATCGGTTGTGTGAAATCACATTTGACTTTAATTTTAATACGCTTGCTGAACTTTATAGGAATAGAGTAGAATAGCTATCTATTCCCCACAGATCTATCCCTGTAATATATTGGCGGAATAGCAATTCTAGGGAACCCTACTTTTGATTTTATCAAGCATATTTTTACATCCACCCAAGACCTCAATAAACTATAAGAAATGTTCATGACTTCTCTATTTCATTTAAGAATTATAATTCTATTCCTACTTTATTCCACGCCGCTAACCAAACGTGTGGTTAGGGAATCTATCAACAAATGTCCCTCAGCTGGTTTGATTTCTTGGAGTTAAATAAGAGCAAACTGGATTTTGTGGACTCCTATTCCATGGTGACTTAGGAAAGCGAGATCATTTGCAATATGAGAAAGAAAATTTGTCAGCAATTTCAAACCTGCATCTCGGTGGAAAGCCATATGCGATTAACATGAGGGAAACGTCTTCCAATACGATCAGCCAGATGCATATACTCTTCAAATCCAACCACCTTCATTTCGCACGCCTTGTCCCCCATCCTAACGTGCATGCTTAGGAGCGGCCTTGGGATCCAAGGTTTGTGATTTGACCAAACATATAGTTCAATGTCAGATGCTATGTTTTGCTCTGCTTTCTGCATACACAATCATTTTCTTATGTAACCAGCTTTTAGGAATTGGAAATAAATTGGCCGATTCTCACTAATACATTCTTGTTTCAAGTATGACACTTGATTCCAATTAGCCTATACTGATTAGAACCTAAGCGATCCAACAATTTTCTATATTTTACTATTTATAGGATGGTCAACCCGGGAAGGAAAATGGAACACGTTTCAGCAAATCATAATACTACATACCTTAGGCCATTCTCCACCCAGATTAGAAAGAACCATCTTGGCGGCTTCCCATCCAAAGGCAGCATGGCGGGCTTCATTCATCAAGCTACAAGTATACTCTGACTGAAATCTCATCAGATAGCGCAGGGCCTGCAAAAAACAGAAAGGAAACACCATCATATCAATTCTTGCCTCAAACCACTCCTAATGTCAATTCTTTAATAATATCAAAAAGTTTACATCCACCTTGAAGAGAGAGACTGAGTTCAATGCTGAAAATTTCAGATATGGGGTCTGGAATATCAATTACTTTGGGATTTAAAACATGGAAACGACAAAGTAAAGCCCAGAACTATTTGATTTGTTCTCACCTGTGCTCTCCACCATCTCCGATCCATTTTGCGATGATGCCTAATTAGAGTACCATTAATTTCTGTAGTCGGCTGCATGTAATCCCAAGGGTTCCCCCATACCCTGTGTAACAAATTCTCGTACTTAAGATAGCATACTGGAGGCCTTTTTTGTAGGGACTAGGCACAGATAGGGGCCATGAAAAAAGAACTCAACACTGACCTTGGCGTCCTACCAGCCCAAATTTCCTTCGAACTGTAGTTTTGTTTTCCAGTAACTATACCCTTAGCCCATGCGTCTTGACTCTTAGCAAGCTCAAATGCCCAGCTCCGGCATTCTTGAGACGTTTCTGGCAAGAAGTAGCATGACCAGCTGGAGCGCAATGAACCTGTGAATAATGGAAATTCGAAGAACCAAATGATGGAAGAAGTTAGAACACGAGCATGATAGCCCTATTACAAGCTGCTGATTAAAATAATTCTCCAATTTAGGACATAAATATTTCAATATGATTATAAAAATGACACCCAGACTACCAAGGTTTTCTTGTTTGAAGTAAATATTAAGTAATAGAAACAAAATTTCATGAACTTATTAGGAATAATATACTTGGATCTGCATCGTAATTTTATTGTATACAAAAGACATTTGTGCATTGGATTATCGTAGCTCAACATACCTTTGCAACCATCATGATCTGCTCTATTATAGTAGTTAGTGACAAGAACCCTTTTTTCCTTGACAGCAATGGCAAGCAGCCCACCCATTCCAGCAAACTGAGCTCCAATACCAAAGCCGGTAAAGTCTCCCAGTCCGTTATGAGAAATTTCACATTGGGATCACGGCAGTTCAAAGGATGTTGATGTAACCATAAGTCTCGCTGAACTTTTCTAGTAAGGGGGTAATTATCCACATCAGACCCACCGATCTGCAGAATGTACATGCTTTAGAAATACGAATTATGAATATTTAGAAAATGCATTTGCAGAGCACTTGAAGCAAACAATTAATCGTTAATTCATTCAAATGCAAATTGTAACCCATGGAAATTTCTGCTCTAAAGTTAGAAAAATATATGAACCAATGTCATGCTACTTCAAAACAGAGTAACAAGAACACATTAATTATTGTCATTGCATCAATTTTATGGTTTTTAAGCAAATTGCATAACTGGAACAGCAATTTTAAACTTCAGCAAAATCAATAACTATGATCAACTTTATCTCGGAAGCATACCCAAGGAGGAAAAGAACCTTCACGTGTCTCTTGACGCCTAAAGTTCCTTAGCTGCTCATTGTTTGTCGACTCTGGTTGTATGTCTAGCACACCCCTCCAACTTGTCCAAGGAGGATATACTTCATTCTCAGCACGAGTATCACGCCGGCTATTAACTCGTGCACTTAACTTGCAGTTCTCCAAATGTGGGGCATTAGGCACAGGCGTTTGGCTTAGTTTAATACTGTGGAACATTTGATTTTTTCCATCACTAGACTCTGTTAATAAATCAGTCCATGCTGAATATAGTAATGAAATTCTTTCCTCATCAATATCTTCCTTGTTTGCATGAGAAACTGCTTTTGGCTCTGTTTCTTTCTGATTGAAACCCGGGTTTATGTTTGTAGTTGTAAATATACCTACATAGATCACCCAAATAATTAACTTAGAGATCATGTTAACAGAGTTTCCTTACTTGCAATTAATAATCAATTTGCAATATTCACTTGACAGGAGAATCATGCTTATAGGAGCTCTTTTTCTCTTTTCTTCCCTCGGTTCTGCTGGTAGTTTACTTACCTCTTTTCACAAACATATATACAATAATCACAAGGAAACCAATATTATTAGAACAAAATAAGTAAATCAAAACTTTCCACATACAGATCTTGCTCTGGCCTTTCTTTATCAAACTGTTCTGTTTTAAAATGCCATGATTTCAGGTAACTTGATAAATTCCAGAACCATTAATCGTGTAATAAATTCAAAATGCATGAAAAATCAGATCAAATTATGTTACACGAGAAAGTGAAAAAAGTGTAAAAATTGTTAATGGAGCTATTTTAGTCTAGTCAAAAAGTCTAATAGCTAGAGTTGTCAGGAATAAGCAAAGCTAAAAGTTTCAAAGTTTGCTTCCAAGACACCCATAAATCATTCTCATCATGCTTTTTATCAATTTCAACCATACTCATGAATCTTCATAAAGTTTTATTAATTAAATTACAGAGGCTTATCAACAAGTACCCAATATTAGTTAATAATTAAAAATAAATAAATAATTAAATAAAGAAAAATAAAAAAAATAGAAAACCTTTCATCAAGATTAATTGCACAATTTAAGGAAGCATACATATTGAAGGTTCAAAACTTACTGGAAATGGATCACTTCATTTACATTATCTCAATTTCACCTAATCCATCACTAAATTGCTGTACGGTGTAATTAATGGTTGAGATTATAAGAAAAAGGAAAAATACCTCCATGGTGTCACAAGTTATTTTAAAAATCAAAATAATTTAAAGGAAATTGAGAGAACAAAAAATAATTTACAGGAAATTGAGAGAACAAAATTGATGATCCAATTCCGAATGCAATTCTTTTGGTGCCTCAAAAATGGCTGATCACTCAACAATACTTTTCCTACGTTAGAGAGAGAGACAGAGAGACAGAGAGAGATGATCAACGAAAATTAGTGAATACAACAAAAATAAACTGAAATTTGGCTCCTCTAATAGTTTTGTGATAATATGAAGACCATTTGAACATTTTTTTTTTCACCTCCAAGCAAAATGAAATGTTGGTAATCCCTCAACACAAATCAAAATTCGACCTCAAAAAAACATACATGAGTAAAGCATGACACTGACATCATAATGTAAATCAGGAAAAGAACAAGAAAGAACAGGAAATTTAAGATGAGGGGAGATAAAAAGGAAATTCAAACTTACTTATGATGCTTGTAGATGAATTCCACTGAGAAACACCAATTGAATTCTTACCAAACTGAAAGGACCCAAGTGAAGTAAGACCAGCAAGAAACAAAGAAGCAAGACAAACCCCACAAAGAAAACCCACAACACAAATTTGACATGAGAATGAACTCCCCATTTGTAAAGCTTTTTGTGAAACCACCCTCTCTATTGTCCTGTCCTTTGATGATGATACCTCCATTCTTGCTTCCTTCAAATTTTTTTATCAAACCCCAAAAACATGGGGGAAAAAAATTAAACCAAAAAAAAGAAGAAGAAGAAGAAGGAAAAGCTCAAATTTTGAGGCTTCAAAGGGTATATACTATACTCTACCAGGAGGTTTATTTCAATGCTAGCCAACCAACTTTTTAACTAGTATCACATGAAGTTCCAACCAAAATCTGTCCTTTGCCAATTGGAAACTTCCATGATTTTAAAGAGAATAGTTCATGGTTTTCTTGTAATGCCTAAAGTTCCAAACTTGTGACCATCGAACAGCTATATTTCACTTTGAAGTGGTTGAGGGACTATTTTAGTGGTCCTATTCCTAATACCTTCTTCCCAACCATATTAAAAAAAAAAATACATATATTAATAAAAATCCATGAAACCATAAAATAACCGGAAAATTTACATTTATATTTGGAAGATTTCAAGCAAGAGAGGAAAAGCTGGACGGGAATCAAATGCCACTGATTGAAGATAAGAATAATACTGAGAAAAAGGCAGGGTAATAGCAATAAAGCCGGAGAGCTCGTTTTGTTTTTATCTCCTGCTTTTATCTTTTCTCCTTCTTTTATTTATATAATAAAAATGCTTACATGGGATATTTTTGCCAAAATTTAGGAAGAGATAAAAGGAAAAAAACCAGAGAAATTGTCAGAAAGGTGTACAACTTTGGTAAGTGAAAGTGAAATTAAAGTTAGGGCTGTCAGTTTCTCGAGAAACAAACAGACATGCCATCACTGACACCATCTACTTGTATGTATGTACATACAGTTTTGATGATATACGATACAACATAAGGAAGGTAAGCAAAATCTACTTGTACCTGAGGAGTTAGAAGATAGATATGACTCATGAGTTGCAGAGTTGGTCTTTGGTATGTTAAGAGTTAAGTGTATCTTTGATTTTTAGATTTTTCATATAAAATTGAATTTCATATTTAAATTTGTTTAATTTCCACACTTAAAGTTATCTTATATATCTACTGAGGATAAATTATATAAGGTAAATTTATTTTAAATATCTATATTTTGAGTGATTAAAAAGATAATAAACTTTTCAAAAATAAATCAATTATGATATTAACTTTTCATTAAGTTCATTTAAGGTATTAAGATTTAAATTAATGTTCAATTAAGGTTCATTTATTCTCATAAATGATCAATTATTAATATATTATTTGACTCACTTTAAAAAAAGTTATTTGATCTTTATAATTACTTCAAATATTGATACCTCAAATAAATCTATTGATACCTTAAGTAAATTTACCTAAATGTTGATATATTTAGATGTAGTTTACCCATGTACTAAGACCATGAAGGGTCTTTTTCTTTTCAGTTATACATATGATAGAAAGAATAAGCATAAAAGGATGTAAATACTCTTTATTTGATCTTCTATTTCAGCGCTTATGATGAACAAAAGGATTAGGAAAAAAAAAGGCAATGTAAAAATAAAAAAATTATTAGGAAAACTGAATGTTTGGATAAGGGAGAGAGAATAACGAGTTCAGTGGTGAAATTCCTAATAAGATATTTTATTTTCTTTTAACTTCTTAAAATTTGTTAAAGGTAAAACGCAATTAGATTGCATATGAATGAAGTCAAGATGCTATAGTGTTAAGAGCTCGATTTAAACGAAAAACTTAAAACTTGAACTCAAGTAAATTGATACTCGATAAGCTTGAACTTGATTCAAGTAGATTCATTTATCCATATAAAAATAAATTAGACTTAAAAAAGTAAGTTGGAATTTAAGAATAAAATAAGATTTTTAGTTCAATTTATCTTAAAATATAATAATATGGATTATCAAAGGAGAAAAAAGTTATGACGATAGGATTTAAAGATGAAAAATTACAAGTTTTATAATTTTTTTAATAAAAAAAATAGAATGCTCGAATAGGTTTGAAAGCAACTTGAATCAAGTAATTTAAAACTTAACCTCGATAGCAATTCAAGTAGCGTGAATCAAGCTCATCTTGATTGTAATCAACTCAAATTCGAGCTCTCATTAGATCAAACTTGAGCAAATCGTAAGCGGGATCAACTCGCTTTCTGTCTTAAAAGCAATGCAATTGCACATTTCTCGTCTTCAACCCCATTTAAATTATTAAATCAATGAACTAAGAAATGTCAAATCAAAGAAGTTTGCTCTCTTTCAAAATTCTTATTTTATTTTCTCTCTATCTACCACCTAGATAATAAAAAAATTTCTTGAAAACCGGATTTTCTTTCCCATAATTTCCATTATTATTTTCCAAATGAAAATTTAATTAATGCAACCCATCATATATATATATTATAGTTACTGCGCCGTAATAATTGTGCTGATAATTTAATTTGAGAACATACTATAGATATGGACTGCAATGTCCCATTAACTTATAAATTTAAATCACGCACTTTACCGGGCAAGCAGCTCAAACCGCATATCGCAAAGAGAACAATAAAGACTCCTTCAATACATGATACTATTAAGGTGCCAAAGCTCCCTCTGATGTGAATTGTTGAGAAAAAAATTAGCTTGTTATCATTTTAAAGTGACCCAAATTCCATGTTTTCATATTATTTACACTATTTTTATCGTTTAGTTACTTATGGAGTTGCTTAACATATCACAATCGACTCTTTATTTTATCTATAAGTTATTTAAACAAAGTTTTTTAATAATTTTAAACTTTTTTACAAGTCCCATGTTATTAAATTTTTAAACAATATCAAACTTGAAGGCAGAAGGCAAATTAATTTATTTGACAATGTCAAACTTGAAGCCAATTAAATATGAAAGAGGCTTAAGGACTAGATGAAGCAACTCACTTTATCCATTAGTAACATTGCTTCTATCTATGTTTCTATGTTGATAAAGTTGCTCTTATATCTATTATATTAGTTGACACGCAATGAATTTTGTGTTTTATATATCTCTAGTATTGCAATAAATAATATATGATAAATAGGTAGAGAAAATTTATTTAAACGGGAAGTAAGTTAAAGTGGCTACTACTAGGTATAACAAATTATTTCGAAAGAGGAGTCTTTCGGATTTTTTTTTATAAAAATATACATTTTAGAAATAATAATAACCATATAAAAATTATAAATTTAAAACAATCTTAAATGTTTTATTTATTCAGCTATTTAACTTTTTATATCCAAGCATGATGTAAGTTAGTATTTTCTTTACTTTTTCATCAGAAAACAAAACTAATAAGAAATTTTATAGTTTAATAACATCAATAATGATCTTCTTTAGATAAAGATAAGATTTCAATATGAAAACTTTCAATCGATCGAACAGTCAATTATTTAATTATAACATATTAAATATTTAAATAATATAATTATGATAAATATAAGTATGAATCATTATATGATTGACATGGCCGATACCGTTAAAAAACACATCAAGATGATAAATTTTTCCTGTAACATGTGTCTCTTTATAATTAAAAAAAAAAAAGAAAAAGAAAAAGAAATCATAAGAAAGTCATTACATACTTATATCATGCTCTTTATTTTAAGATGTCATGGGGCCAGACTATGGACCGCATGGGCTCCTTTCATTGTCATCACAGCTGTGCTAGTGATATGAATCCCATTTGCTGGATTAAGGGTTTTTTATAATCTATGTACTTTTCTTAAAAGTTATTTAAGCTTATTGGGAATCTAAAATCATGATTATTTGAGCTTTTGAAGATTATCAATTTTAAAAGAAAAGACTTGTCCGTTGGGATATATGTTAATCCAGTGGACTGAGATTTAGTCTATTTTAGAGATAGAAAATGAAAAGCAGATTTTTAGTCTATTATATCTAAACTGATGGATAATTTTTTTAATTCTATATTTTTAATTATATAATTACATATATAATCCATTTATTTTTTTTCACTCATTTAACTTTCCAATCTTTACTCAGACACCCACGGTAATTGTGGATTTCCCTCAACTGCCACTTTTTTAAAACCCAAATACCAAAGAAACACCATCTATGTTTTATAATATTTACTTTAAAACAATTTCAAATACAATATGCGTATTTTACTATCCGTGATTCATAAAAGTCCATCATTCAAAGTTGGCTTTTTTTTAATAACACAATCACTATGATTATTATAATACGAAAAATCAAACTTAGTAATTTAAGAATGAGGATCATGACCTGACGACCGGCTATCACTAGATTATAAAACGATTTCACATTCAGAAATAGCATTAGCTAATTATACAATGATGGTTTATATCTTCTTTTTCTTTCATTGTTTGCCAATTATGGAATCTAATTTTTATTATGGTTATTTATAATCTGAAATTTTTACTTCCTTTTTACTTTATATGCTTGTATTATTATTTCTTTTTCTCCATGCAAAAGCTATTTTACTCAAAACTTTATTTGATCTACCATATTTTCTCTTTTAGGCCCTTTCTTTTTTAATTTAGTGACACTTGCAACAGAAGCCACAGAAACTATATTTTATTTTTTCCTTTTTTTTTTTGAAATATTTTGGTTTTGGGATGAAATTTTTGAAAAACATAGATTCTTAAAAGAAAAAAAAAAACTTAGATCATCTTAGTGCATTTTCCTTATGTCTCTCTATCTTTACCTTTACTCATATGATCATATCCTTTTATTTTTACCGAGTTCCACCCATTTCTCTTTCCACACATTGTGTTGAACTATTAGACACAAAAATGAAATAAAATAAAATAAACATGTATTAACTTTACTGGTGAGGGAAAAAAGGATCAGAGGTGAAAATTCACTTTTTTTTAGTACGTGTTTGGTTTTCATATTGGTTATATCGACAACGACTAAATCGCAATCATTCCGTGTAATTTTTATTACTACACCATTTCTGAGACTATTATTGACGCAAATTTTAATAAATTAAAAAATAAAATTTGCCCGATTTGACTCATATTAATAACCTATATATTTATTATTATCAAGCTCGGTTTTCACTATAGATACAAAAGCTTTCGTAAGTTTTTATATACTTATCTTACCTTTATAGGGATAGAACACGTTGACCTAAATGCCAGCATATAATTTCGCATATATATATATATATATGTATATTTATTAAATTGAGTGAAACTATGACCCAGACCCAGAGTCCAAAATACGGTTTTATTTTCAACTGGTGAAGGATGAATCTGAACCTATAGACCTCTATACTAAACTTCTTAGTCCTGCATTAGGTGCACCGGCATTAACAAGAAAGCAAAGATTATTCGTATCAGCCTTTAGTCTAAAATGTAAAGTGTAAGAGGACTTAAAATTATATGTGATTACTATAATTATCTAATTGCGTTCGAGTGCTTGTGCTATGAGCTAGATCATAGATCTAAAGAGTTTAGTTTATCTATCAGGATGTCTCGAGAAGATTTAACTCGAAAAATGATTATTGATTTTGGTCTATAATAAGCACATTCAATATAAATATAAATTGAATTTGTTTTATTTTGTTCATCAATTACTAAGATGAGCTTTCAATTTTTATCGCTTCGAGTCTTTATAATTAAGCCATTTTTTTTCATTTTTAACTTTTGAAAGAAAAGACAATCAACATTCCATAAAACAGGTAATTTACGTAAAGATTGACATATAAGATAAGGTTTATTCGATCTTTCTTACTTATCATTTATGCCATCGAGATATTAAGAGTGCATATTCTTTCTTTGGTATTCGCTCCAAGTCATTTTTAGGTTTTATTTTCTTGTCAACGCTATGAAATCAAGTGCAACACTCCTTTTGATACGTGTGTGGTGTGACCATCCAGAACAAGCCCCGTATATACAAAGTAAAGCTGCACACAACAGTTATGCCCGTCCAGAAATTGGTGTTAAGTGGTGAAGGTTTACCTGGGACACACGGTGGAGAGCATGGACCACATATGTTAGTCCTGTTGCCTTGTCACTTCGAATCGAGAATGGTATCTGGCTGAATTTTTTACTATTGAAAAATATATAAATCAAACAGCCTCTTTAGGATCAGATATTAGAAAACAAACTATAATTTAGATTTTAGTTTAATTTGAAAGGGAACCAAACCCACCTCCCTGTTTAAAATTAATGTTAGGTATTTTCATTATTGGTCAGTCAGGTACTATGGGGTGTGGTACCAGGTCATTGTCTTCTTATTGTTGTGTTGACATTAATACTTCCTTGTATTATTTGAAGTGAGTTTAATAATTTGGCCCAGAAAAAAGAAAGAAAGAAAGAAAAAAGAAGTGAGTTTAATTGTAATGTTGAAAGCTAATAATATTCTAAATTATATGAAATGTTAAAAATTTACACAAGTTAGTTGGACGAGAGGTAAGAAGAAAATTTGAATAAATTGTTGGGAAGAGAAGGTTATGATAATATATAAGAATTAGAATTATAAATGAGCGACTACTTAAAAACTACTAAAACTCGTAATGATATTTACTGTAGCTTCACTCGAGAATAGTAGATTAGAGCTACTTGATCAAGTTATTGATTTAGCTTACTTCAAGCTTGATAATAATTTGTTCAATTAGCTTACTAGTCTAATTAAATTCAAGTCTCATATGAATATAATTTAGCTCTATTCAAGTTTAAATATTAATATTTTCTAAAAAAGATCTTATGAATAAATTTAATTGAGTTAAATTCAAATATATTAAGTATAGCTCTAAGTCTAAAAATTCTAAATCAAATTGAACTCAAACTTAATACATTGTTGCTCCCAAACAACATAATTGTTTGTAAATGATATAAAAAAAATGCCCAATTTAATACTTGAACTCTAATGAAAAGGTAAATTAGGGATGGGCAAAATAACAAATAAAACCGAAAAATCGAAGAGAAATCGAAAACCAATCTGAAAAATATGGTTAACCAGTTCATTGATTTCGTTTTAAGATCATGATTTTTATTTTTTTTCAGTTTTGATTTCAATTTGTAACCATTAGAAACTGATGGTTAATGGTTAACCATTAAAAAAACCAATAATTCGAACCTTTATGTTTTAATTATTATTGTGTTGCAATTCGAAACAAAGAGAAGACTATAAAGTTTTGATTTGTATAATATTGCATTAGAGTTTATTCCTAATTTGTTGTCGGTTTTATAGTTATTTAACTTATTGATTTATAATTTTAATGTAATTGTGATACTTAACTTATTCATTTGTAAATTTTTAATGTAATTATGAAACAAAAAAGTTTTACTTTTTATGGATCAACTGAAAATATGATTAACGGTAATTTTTGGTTGACCATTATGTTAAAAGGTTAAAAATCGATAATCGAAAATGTTAACTAAAAAAATGTTTAACCATCTTAATAATGGATTGGTTTAGATTTGAGATTTTAAAAAACCGAATACCTTGGTTAGGTTCAAAAAATGGGATCATTAACTGGTTAACCGGACCATACCGACCTCTAAGATAAATTAGATAATTGAACTTTAAAAGTCTAATTTTATTTTCAATCTAACTTTTCAGCCTCCAAAGATTATCCTATTCAATCGTTGTATGACACGTGTATGTCACTTGAAAAGACAATAAAAGAGTGGAATAATATTTAGAGGTACGAAAAATTTAATTGAATATGAAATTAAATATTTTGAAGTTTAAGTATCTAATTATTTTTTTTATCAAAATCTAATATCAAATTAGGCATTATCCATTGATTTAATAACGAATTTTGATATGGGCCAAAAAGAAAAATAAATAACGAATTTTGATGCATGGTCTATTATTGTCTCTTACATTCGATGTTGGTCTGAGCAGCTTGCTGCTTTTATATCATGATGACCTCCGTCTAGGTGTTTAATGTGTCGTTTATCTCTATATGTCGTTCAATTTCAATTTTGTCCGACAAGGAAATTTTAAGGTATCGTATTGGACAAATATTCGAGTGCGTATATAGAAAGTCAAGAATCAGGATTCATGATTAATTGAGTTTGAGAGATTTTAGTTTTGGAAAAGATCTTCGATTGGGATATGTTAAATGAGTTGATTGAGATTATACTATAATTAGAAAGACAAAACAAAAGAGGGAACCTAAAAAAAAAAAAAATGAAATAGTGAAATAAAATGATTTAAAAATAATAAAATAAAATTACTGGGGAGTTGTGTTTTTCAGCTTGCATAAAGTTTTTTTTTTTCCTTTTTTTTTTTCTTTTTTCCTTCCTTATAAAAGTTATTGTGCCTTTTTACGTTGTAAAACTTATAAAGAGTATTTTCCTTTTCTTCCCCGTTTGCATTTTCTCCCTCTTCCATGGTGCAAATTCACTTATTAAATGGAGCATTTGGTTTATTGGTTTTGCCTTAGTTGGACATTTGTTTCAATCAAACTATTTATTAAAAATAAAAATAGATGAAAAATAGATATTTTTACGCACAAACATACCTTACAGATTCGATATAGATAAGATACAAATGTAGATGCAGATTATATACAAATATGATACAGATAAAAAACAAATATTCCAAATAGATTCTTAAGAGTACATTTTTTTAGTAAGTTTGATGTTGGTTTGACGTTTGTTTCATGTTTGTTTCAATTAGACTATTTATCCAAATAGTTACATACAAAAAATAGATATTTTTACTTATAAACAGATCTTACAGATCAAATACAAATAAGGTATAGATGCAAATCAAATATAAATAGGATACAGATGAAAAATAAATATTTTTACTCATAAATAGACTTTACCAATTAAATACAGATAAAATACAGATGAAAAACAGATTGACCAATTTTTATTTGTTTCGTATCTATATCAGATCTGCATCTGTTACTTATCTGTATCATATTTGTATTATATCTGCATCGTATCTGTTTGATTTGTTTATGATTAAAATTGTTAGTTTTTTTATTAATATCTTTTTATTGACAAATATCCATTTTAAAAAGAAAAATATAATATCAAAATGACCAGAATATAATGAAACAACTATCACTCCCCAACTAGGTTCAAGGAGTGTCAGCCGCTACGTATAATATTTATGCATTATACGTTAAGGCTAACCTAATCTACAGTGTATCGTGATCATTGCTAAACAGATTTTAGATTTATTAAATCATTTAGTTAGATTTTGGAAATAACGATAATTTTGCAGTGGAAAAATAAATTTCTCAAAATGATTTCCAAAAAGGATACTTCCATGAGTAAAGCATCATTTATAAATAAATATCATACCATCAAGTATCTCAAAGTACACATTATCTAGTATCTCAAAATATAACTATGGGCTCATAGATATGCCCTCATCAAATTATAAGTTTGAAAACATGATCAATAACTTTTGCCAATAACATAAAAAGTTCAATATTCCTAGGCACTCAACTCGTTAACAAGCTCCTTTAAAGTCGTCCCATACTCGATAATCACAAGCATCCAGATCATGACCTGAAAAAAAAAGGAATGAGCCAAAGCTTAGTACGACAGCAACACAAGCACACACAAGATGGGCATACACACATGTTCTAAATGCAATGCAACAATCAACAATTTATATTTTTAAATTAAAGCGTAGTAAACAACAGTCGAGTACTCACACTCCGACAAAATGTTGGGAACTTGGGGGTCCTGAGTAGCGGCAACTGCTTAGGAGGTTGATATAGGTAGCTTGAATACCTATATCTTCTATCTCTACAAGTAATAACCTCGTCTGGGGGTCACAGCCGTTACGCATATTTACCCATCACAGTTTATAATATAGTGCAGCTCAACATATCCCATAAACGTGAACCACATCTCACTACCATTTCCCCCATCAACTACCTACCGAGCCATCCATGATGGCCTAAGCACCTAACTACAGTGTTGGCTGACGTGCGTTTTCTTAACTAGATTAAGTTTTAATAAATTATTTCCTATGATCTAGTTTATACTAGGCAAGTGCACCTGTCGATTATAATATAGAAAACGATTATAGGGACATATTCCTGGGGTTATCAACAAGTACTATCACTTGCCCTTTTTATTATTATATAGCAAATAATTAATTGAGTTTTTAATATATTTAATTTACACTAATTAACTAATTTAAGTTAAAAAAATTCACTAAAATACTATATAGAATAAGAGTTTAACGTAATTAAACACAAATTACACAACAGGGTTACTTCATCATATTAACATGATTTAAAGTTTATTTATCCTTTTAATCATTTTTCTGTAGAATTCTTAATTCATGGTCATTATTCTCATAATTAACCAATTCCAATTCTAATTGTAATTACTAGAATCTCTTCTAAATAAATAGACAACTTAGAATTGTAATAAAAACTTATATATTCTTGAATTCAATTAAAAAGTGCAGCAAACTTTCTAATAATATCTCTATTAACAGGAGTAATCTGTTCTAATAATATAAATCTACTTAATGGATCTGTTTCTCAACATTACCGTCAAAATCTAATGTAAGGATATGTCGTATACTACATTTCCCTAACTTTTATGAAGTTCCATTACTAGAAATTCATGATTAAATGGATTATTGACAATTAAATGCTCAATTCATGCTAATATGACTTCGTGACCCCGAGATCTACTCACTCATGACACAATTACTATAATAGACACAGAATTCAAATATAAACATAGATAAAGACATAATAATCAAATAAAGGATAACAAACCCCTTTTAATTACGCAAATAAAATGTTGTTACATAGCACAAACACTCAATTCCAGATGTCTATCTCGAGTTCTTCTCATAAATTGTACACACTTACAACACAATCTCACTTGAACAAATATTGCTTTCTCTCAAACACATGAACGGATGTATATTTAGTGAACTTTCAACTCTAAAAAATGAATGCCTCTCTTTCTAAGTGTCTTTCTGCTATTTAAATACTCAGATCTACCTTTTCAAACAATACAACACTTGAAAAAAGTTGTACTTCTTTGTCTGAACTAATACAACACTTAAGTGAAAAGTTGCAAATAGTGTCAAATGGCAGGAAACAATTCACAGGCGAGCACAAGACGGTGATATTGACTGTGAATGAATTTGTTTAAGTACCCTTACGAATCACGGGCAACGAAAGCCTAATGATTCTTACTATTTGCCATTATTCTTCATTTCACGGGCGAGCGGAGGAGCTGGATTCTTGTTGTATTTCATTTTTCTTCTTTCTTTCCTTCAATCACGGGCGACCAATTTCCCATGATTTGTGCTGATCCTCAAAAATCTTCAATCACGAGCGACCAATGCCACGTGATTTCGTCTAAGCTTCATTTCTTTAGTCAGGGGCGACCAAATGCCTGTGGTTCTTGCTGTGACCATATTTTTCTTCCTATTTTGCCCTTGCTTTGCATCCAAATTACTCTAAAATGTATTGTTTTGATTAAAAGTTACCCGAATTGAAAATATTACTAATTCAAGTATCAATTCTTTAATAAAATTATATTTAAAGTCCTAAATTATACTTAAATAGCCATTAAAAATCATAGATAACTCATGTCTATCATTGACACCGCCTAGCAAGGCTGCCACCCCTCAAGCTAGGTCTCAAAAAACGGCTACGTATAAGCAACAAGCAATTATTAAAGCCATATTTAAGTATTAGTTCATTTAGAATACCTATCCTAGCACGCAACATACAAGTCACTATGTACCTAGTGCAAAATCTGTACTCTAAACAGATAGAGGATACTTCAGAAGGTAAAGCAAAAGGTAGACACAAAGCATGTAAATATCTACTCAGGATATCAATCCATCAATTATCGACTTATTCCAACTCTTATTAAACACTTAGTTATCTAGCAATATTGAAACAGCATACTCATCTCATTATTCATGGTCTATAACATTACAATTACATTTAAGCCATTTATAAGTTAATAAGATGTTATGAGAGTTATAATTAGTATTATTAATAGCTAAATATAAATTGTTGGTTTCTAAAGAATTTACAAAGCCAATTTTTTTAATAAATTTATACGAACTCAATTTAGTTAAGTAGGATATAATTAATCAATGAAGTTCATTTTATATTCAACTTAATCTATTGAACCCTTTTTATAGTAATTAGATCTTTAAAATGATAATTTCAATAACATATCCTATAATTAATCTGATAAAATTTCATTAAGTCAAACAACTCATTTAAAATATAATTACTTTATATATATTATTTATAATCTTTTTTTACGTCTAAATATGTTAAGGAATTTAAACTAGTTTCCTATTATATTTATATCATATTAAAATACCACATTTTTTCCTATTTTATTAAATAAATTCATATAATCAAAATAATTATTTATTTATCTTAAAATTCATATTTTAATATGTGAACACATTATTTACATTTATTTTATATTCATTTGATTAGAATCAATTTTCTTTAAATTCCAATATTTTCATTTCTATAGAAAACTAGTGTACACCCTAATTTTAATAAATTGGTTCACTATCTTAACCACGGGTTCTTAATCTCAAATTTTTATGTAAAATTTCTAACACATATATTTATATGTTTATAAAGTCATTTGGCCTAAACTAATTAGTTAAATATGGTTTTAATTTTAATTGATTCAAAACTATCCAAAAATAAGGGATATACAGCGTCGATCGATCGGTTCACTCAATTTTGACCATCTATCATACTAGTTCTTGTCCGGTTCTTTACATCATATCAAAGTAGTCTTCTTAAGATTTTAAACCATTATATTTTCGCTCAAAAAGGAGAAGAAAAAGTCACTAGTTCAGCCACAAACATTCACGTCATCGCTGTTGATCGAACACTGTTTTGCTTTGTTTTTCCATTTTGTATTTAATCTTTTAAAAATAGTGTATGTCTTTCAAAAATCTCGAAAATTTCCAATTTTTATACACACATGTCAAACTATCATTGTTATAAATTTCATCCAAAAATAAATTCATTAAGTATTTTATTTAAATTTGATAATCCAAGTTATCCAAACTGATTTATATGCATAGAAATTGATTTTCCAGCATATTTAAATCATCTAAAACATGTTTATTCTATGTTTTATTATCTAGTATATACTTAGATTTCTATTTTACAATTTGAATGATAATCATAACTCAAATCATCATCAATAACACAAATTTTTTCAAAATTCCAACATATCAACATAAACATACATACTTATGTATTTCAACATAAATTGTATTTAGTATATTCATATATTTATTTGATAATTTCTTTTCAATAAAAATATATCACACATACCTTTATATAAACATGCAATGATTTCAATTACTTAAATTTCAAACATACATGCCTTTTCACACACACACACAACACACACACATCGATTTTTATGCTCATATATATATGTTGATCAATACTTAATCTAAGTTTATTTTTAGTAATTTAATGAATCTAAATGCTATCAACATAATAAAATAAATTAATTATAATTACCTGCTTGTTTTAGCAAAATCAACCAAATAGTTGCCTCTACTACTACTTCTACCACTCAAAAGTTGATGAAGCTTCTTCAAAATTTTTTTCCCCTAACTTCAACCTTGTTCTTAGTCTTTAATTTCACCTAAGATTTAACTTGAAATAAAAGTTAGATTATGGGGAATAAAAGAGAAATTTAGAAGCATAGATTTAGATTATAATTTACCTCTTGTGTGCTTGTTGATGGAGGAACTTTTGTGTATTTTGGGAGAGATTTTTCAGAGTGTTTTGAGAGAGAATTAGAGAGAAATGGGCTACTGAAAATGAGGGATGCATTAGGGTTTTCTAAACTCCATATTTATATTAATTCATATTATGTAATTTCCATTAGGTGTAAGGGCTTTTTGGTCATTTTATTTGATTAATTGAGGGCATTTTAGTCCTCTCCTAGGTGTAGAAATCTTCTAGAGTTGGTTAAGGTCAATTTGGTCTTTTCACACACTTGATATTTTCTTATGTTCATATTGTAGATATTTAAGGGGCAATTTGGTCATTTCACATGTGTTAGAATTCTCTAAAGTTTAGGTTTTTATAATTTGTGTGATGGTGTATGATAATGCATGGTCTTATGGCTTTGATGGGCTAATGGGCTTTGATTTCTTAAGTTTTAATGGCCTTGAATTTAATGCTAATGAGCTTAGGGTTTTAGATAATGAATTAGGCTTTTAGGTTATGGGCTTTAGGTATTTAGAATTAGAAATTGAGAAGTAAGAAAATTAGGCATTAGAATTTAATTCTAGGAAATCTAATTAAAGGAAAATTAATATCTTACTTGAATTTAGGATTTTAGAAACTTAGGAATTGTTATTTGAAAACAAATATTTAGTTTTAAATTTTTAGGATTTAAGGAGTTGGAATTTAAGCTAAATATCTAAATTGGATATTTAGGGTTTTAGATGATTAAACTTGATTAATAAAGTTCAATTGACAATTGGAAAGGATTGATTGATTTGAATTTGTTGAAATAGGTAATCAACATTGCTTAATAGGTTAAATTGGACATTTATGACATTAGAATCTCTATTTTCAATTAAATTCATTTATAGTTTCTAATTTCTAATTATGTTACATTATCAAAATTTTCACTTATGCGATTAAGATTTCTAGTCCCGATAGGTCAAATTAGGGTATTATAGTCAAAAGAGTTGGAAAATTCTAAATTTCATGATTACCTATTCAAATTTTTTTTTACTCAAACCCTAGTTTAGTAGATATTAATTAGTTTTTATTTCTATCGCGTATATTTCAATCCTAACGATTCATTTTTGAAATGTCATTTACTATCTAATATATCGTAAAAATTGATTGTCTCATACTACATTTGATATTTATAGTCGTAGGTGTATGATTAGTAAGTTATTGACTCATGTTAAGTAATTTTGTTTTTGGTATTTTTCATTAGCCACGGAAATATCTAATTGAGTCTTACGCCATAAATGAGTTCAATCCTATCTATGTTTAGTTCATAGCATCTAAATGCGTTATACTCCCTTATCTATTATGTAATTCTAATTTCTAATTGTTGAACTTGAGAACTTGGATCTAAGTTGATAATTGAAAAGGATTGAGTATATTGAAGATAGAAAATTAAAATAATTTGATTAGTTGAAATGAATATTTATGGTATTGGAATTTTTAAATTCGATTAAATTCATTTGCTAATCCAATTATCTAAATTTTTCTAATTTTATTCTACAATTTATGAAATTTAATTTGACCAAACTATCTAAATTCAATTATTAGGTTAAATTTAAATAAATTCAAAACTACACACATTTTTATAGTATTTGATTATCACATTCCTAATTTAGGTTGATAAAATTCGGTATATTTCAACAACTAAACCCATGTGATGAGATTATTATTACTATGCAATGGAATAGAGTTATAATAAATTATTTTTGTTAATCTTTTACTCAAATGAGGGTATTTAAAAAAAATAATTTTAGCATTCAATTTCTATTTAGAGGTTTGGTGGTATTTTTTTTTGGTAATAAAGATTCTTTATGGAATTATTATTATGGCTAATCAAACATTGTAATAAGATTCTCCTAAGGAATAAGTCTCTAATGAATTCAGTAAAAACCTTGTTATATTTTCTTTATCTTCATGAGTGCCATTTAAGAATGAGATAACTTACAGGCGTACAGTGCGTCTTTATCTTCAACTACTCATAGCGTCCGATTTCAATTTTGGTTGCTTTCTGGCCAAAAGCATGAAATGAAATAATTCGGTTTTGCGTTACTGCTAATTGGCTAAGAGAAGATGGGATGAAATCTAGTCAGGGACTCACGTTTTCTCCTGGCTGACCCTAGTTCCTTATGCAGTGGGGAATATTCTAATTGCCTACCGAGTCTTGTTTGTATTATTAAGTGCGTGTAGGAGGAAATATAAAACAGATCGTAGATTATGTGATTTAAACCATAAATTTTATATTTGGCAAACGTTATAATTGTACTAGTGTTAAACATGAGTTAAAGAAGAGATTTATAGAGTTTATAAGAAAATTCATGGCGTTTTGTAAAAGAGTTTGAATTATCTCTTATAAAGAGGAACACAGAATCGAAATAGAATATGATAGTATAAAATGATTTAAACCAGTTTGAAATGATTTAGATTACTTATGATGCTCGTAATGTAAGATGATCCAAATTAGCCTGAAATATTTCTGACTACTTGTGCTAGTAGTGCAAGATGATCCAAATACATTTGAAATGATACAAATTTGTTGAAACTACTTGACAAATCACAACTTTTGATCAAATCTTTGAAGTATTCCATGTGTTTGGATCACGTCCATTTATGATTATGGTTTTAAATCAATTATAAACTAATCTAAATTAATCTAATGGCTATGGTTAAAATCTTAAAGGTTATGAATGTTAGAAAGAGTCTTTTTTTTTTTAATAATTATAAATATAAAATATGTTGCTTCTCTAACTTTATAGAAAGTTTTTGCATGAATTTTATTGTCTTTTCTGTATTTCCATCTTCTCTATACAATACCAAAACACAAACATTTCATATAAATCAAAAAGTGTGATTTTATACTTGAGTTTCTTTTTTACTATTTAAGTATCAAAGCTTCATTGTATTATGGGAGATTTCCTTGCTCAAACTCCTATAGCAAACTTAGTATGGTAGGTGTAAATTCTCTAGGGAAAGCAAATTCATTCGTGCCTCTATGTTCGTTGTTGATTATTCAGTTTCATCAAACCAAATTTTTAGTCTATCTTCAAATTGTTTTATTTCACTAACTACATTTAATCAACAATCTTAGAGAATTAAAAACTAAAGTTAGTGAAAGGAATATGGTTTTAGAATTATGATAAATATATTGAAAGATATCAATATTTGATAGTAAAGTCATTTGAGGTATCCATATTTAAAAGAGCAATCAACGCTTTGCAAAGGCAGCTAAATAAGGTATTAAAAATTGACGATTGACAAAAATTAAGGAAACTTATTGAAAACTAACTCAAATATTGATACCCTTAATGAACTTTGCAAAACTTGATATCACATTTGATTCACTTTGTGAATTGTTGATTTTTCTTTTTAACTACTTAAAACATTGATACCTTAAATGAACTTACCTCTAAACGTTGATACATTTTAGTATAATTTACCCTTTCAAAATTGTAAATCAAGACATTGTGAAGAATGAATCGCTTTGATGGAACAAAGTTCAAGTTAATGAAAGTGAGACATATCAAGGATGCAAGAATTCAGGAAACTAATGATGACCAACTTTCATTTAAGTTATTGCAATTAAGCTTATGCATGATGTGTGAAACAATATCGATATGATTTCTATGATATATTTATCGTGCATTAAATGAAATTGGACTTCAAAAAAGGCATGGAGGTTATAAGAAATGCATGGAGGTTCTATTAATCCTTGTTGGAGCAGCTCTTAGCACTCTAATTTTGCTAACTTGGAATGTTTAGGATTCATCCTTGAATGGCTTGCTTTTATATGAGTGTTACCTTTATTCTTTTTTAAAGGGGTTCTTATAAAGAATTATTCATTTTGTCACAAATAGATGCTTGCATTTGCTAAGGAAATTTGAATGGTTTTTTGCATGTATCTATGTGCAATTTCTCAATAGTCTCTTGGATGGTTACTACTTTGATGGCATAGTGTTTGAAGACATCTATGTATGGCTTAAAATATTTCTTAAATCTTATACCGTCAAAGTGTATCTTGAGGTTTGACATTCTCATTAAAATGTCCCATTCAACCACAATGTCTTTGTTTAACAATACTGATTTGAATGATTGAAGTGATTATTGATTTAAGATTAAGAATGCTTTCCATAACCCTTATTTAATGAATCCTATCACTCTAATAGGTCTGTCAAATTTGCTTATGTAGATGCAAATTGGAACACGTGGAGTCTATTGAATACTTTGAAAATTTGACATTCTTTCTTTGATTATGTTAAGTCTCCTAATTTAATTTGATAATAACAAATCGCGTATAAATGATATGGTTGTGTTAAGATGATTTTAAGAAAGATTTAAGCAAAGATAGATCGAACATCAAAAGGAAAACTAAGATTTTTTATAAAGAAGTAAAACTCATCTCGCACCTTAGAGGGGACTTTAGAGAAAAAGATAAGTATCATACTATTTAAATCGTACCTCAAAACCTATAACAACATGAACAAATTCTTGAACCGAGGACGTATAGAATGTTCCAAATCAGATTCAAACGATATTATTTGGTTCAATGAAGGTCTAACGTTAAGATTGAATATGATAGTATATTTTATATTATTCCATTAAGTTCTAATTATATCCATCAATTGATTTTATGCAATTACAGATGAATTAATTTTAAATTTATTCAAATTAATTTTTGTATATTTGATTTTGATTATTACAAAAGTCTTCTAAGCCAAAGGGTAATTTTCTCATGATGTTAGAAGGATAATTAATAACTTATAAGCATGTTTGATGAAGATTAAATTAAATAGAGGCTTGGAGAATTCAAAGAAGCTAAGATTCCAAAATTGCTCTTAAAATCGTGGGGTACTTAAGCTTTGATATATTGAATCAAATATGGTTGGTTTTATAAAATTTTTTTAATAATTCTTTGAAAGAAAATTTCAAGGGAATAGAAACTCAACAATAAGGAGACACATGGATTAGACATTATCTTATCTTTTAAATTCAAAAATCCAAAGATTGATGATAAAGTTTTGAGATATGCCAAGTATTTTGAGGTTTGGAAATAATAAGTTATATTTATTGGAAATATTTTGAGAATTTCAATTTCAATTCAAAAGAGTTCATAGATATATGCTTTGGTATAAAGATTATGCATATTTGTGGAGATTTAAATGTGTATATCAATAGAAAAATAAAAAGATGTATTCTAGACGAATTTTTAAATAAAGATAAATGTACTTCATACTTTAAGGAAGTTTCTAAATCCCAGGAGGTTCAAATTTGAGATTCAAATCACACCATATAAAGCACACATCAACAAGAAAATTTGAATTAAATCATATATATATATATCAAACAAACATAAGCTAAATAATTGGAGCATATCTCTCAAGTTTATCAATCTCCAATTAAAAAAAAAAGGACTCAAACTTTAAAATATTTTGAAGAGTTGCATGTTGAAAAATCTTCATATAAGGAAAATGGCATGTCCAGATTAGATACATCAAGAAAGAGAAAATATTGAGACTCTTCTAATTTCTAAACAATGCGAAAAAGTCATTCTTGTTTTATTTTGTTTATAGAGTTCACACTATTACTTAGAGATAACCCAGAACATGACTTGGAGCGCTCGATTAGAGTTTACAATTTCTCATATAGATTTTTTTTTTTGTAGCTTTGAAAAAAATTATTTAAGAGGAACTTTTATACTTTTTTATTCTTTAACTTGTTTTATACTTTGGTGAGATTGATTGTAAAAGAGTGATAGATAGCTCTGCAGATCACTCAATAGCTTGGTAAGCTAAATAGGCTAATTTTGACAACTACTTGTAATTTCATTATTTTTATTGGATATAGTAGAGCATACTTTTGTCAAAGATGGGGTCCCTAATTTAGAGCTAAAAGAGTGGATAAATACATAAGGTGAAACAACTGTAAATATTTAGGTAATTTCTCTTTTTCCTTTATCTTTTACTTATTCACATATTTTATTTTTGTGCGTTATTTTACTTGTAATATTATTAACACACCGTTATTAACCATAACTAAATGGGGCAATTTGTAAATTGGAAAGGCTTCAAATTTGATCTATAACCAATCCCCCCTTAAGGACCAACAGATTGACTTTGCTGGCTGCACTGAGCATGATTCATCTTTAAAAACTGGTTAATCTAGATTAGAAGTTGATGAATAGACTTTAGTGAGAAGAAATTCGCATCAATTTCTTCTTCTTCGTTTTCTGAAAGTAGAGACTCTAAATCTTCATCATTGTCTATTTGGATCTCATTCCTTTGTAGGATTTCTTGGATAATCTTTTTTGCTCCTTTTGATGGGCATTGTTTGGCATAATATCCCATCTTGTTGCAAATATAGTAGTAAAGGAATATTTTTCCCCTTTCTGCATTTCTTTTTCTTAAGAGATTTCCATTTCATTCTCCTCCTCGTAGCGTCTTTTTTCTCTTTTTGGAGGAGTAGATACATTCCTTGTTGGAGATTGAAGTGTTTTCATTTTATTTGCAAGCTAATATTTTTTCACATCTTATTGACAATTTCTCTTCCTTTCATGTAATCTTTGAATGGTTGTTTCTCTTCTTTTTCTTTTTTCTTTTTTTTTTAACACACAACATCAACCATTAAGTGTGGTACTTTGAATTTCTCCAACAAGAACATTTATAATTCTTAAGTTCTTCAAGTTTGAAGAGTCATTTTATATCTTTTGTAGATCTGTTTAGGGATAGAGGATAGGAATACTGGCTTTAGACTATAATTTGCTCTAAGTTGATAGAATAGCTACACTATCTTTTGTAGTGCTACTCTAGGCTCTTCTTTTTATATGAGCGATATCGTTTCTCTCAAAGAATTTTTTCTCTTTAACTATTTTAGGTCCTTTAGATTTCCCATCAAGAATGTATGTAAAATTTTTATAGTATGACTGAAGTTTTCTTGATTAAGAAAGATGCTTTGGTATATTTCAGAATATGCACTAATCTTTCAGTATTCTTGTGAATCTTGCTACAAATTACGATAGAACCTCATAGTGGCCAGTATGTGTTAATGACATTGTGATAAGCCATACATGAAAATTCTTGAAGTCTTTCAGGCCATCCAGAGTATAAGAATATCATTAATAGTAAAGTTGAGATTACTATTAGATGATCTTCTACTGGATATTCTAGGCCTGGGGTTAGAAGTTTTTGATCTTATTTCCTTATCATGAAATTAGGACCCCATTGAATGGTCTTTTAGAATTGATTGGACTCATATTGGAAAAAGTATGGCAAGAGCTTGCTTTGTCTTTACTAAATTCAGATTTAGTTGTTTAAAGCTAGAAACTGAGGTTAATTCAATATTATTTGATGAGTCTTTGGCGAATGGATTTTCTTCACTTTGGTAATCATTGAATTATTTATTCTATTGAACTTTCTGTTTTAGATTCAACCAGTTATTTTCAAAACTGACTTTAGCTAATACTGTTTCAAGAAAGTTTCAGTAGGATTTAAGGTCTCATGAGTTTTTACCATGAGAATTTTTGGGTCTTCACCTAAGCCAAATGATCATTTTCATTGCTTAGATCTTATGTATGATACAGGTTGTGAAGCCCCGTAATTTTATCTTATTTAGAAAATTGGATTTAATAGTTAATCGGTAACTCAAATGGTGATCAGACCCCAAAATACCCAAAACCCTAATAACCAGACTCGTAAACCCTAATTCTAGAATCCAAAACCATAAATTCATATTAAGCCTTGGCATAAACAAAGCCAAATTTTAGGAACTTCAATAGAAATTTCCATGTATACGATTGTGATCAGGGCATCCAATTTGGTAGGCATGTAAGTTTTCGCCTTCAAACACAATGGAACACGTAGTTGTGATAAGATACCATACTGTGTAGAAATCGAAACCATATTGAAAAATTATCCAATGTTTCCATCCATTGCATCACATATGTATATATATAACTCAATCAATTGTCAAACGCTTCTTTTCCTTTCCTTTCATTTTCCAGTCTTCTTCAACCTCGAAAGCTTATAAATTACAGATTAATGAAACCAATAAATTTCCAAAACTTAAAAAACTCATAGCTCACAAAATACACCTTCATTTCCAAATCTGCAAGAGACATTGTGACCCTAACTCTGTATTCTTCAAAATAAGAGTCCACTTGATAGGGTTTCACTAGCCTCCAAGTTTAGGATGAGTCAAAGTATCAAGTTTTGGCAAATAAGTCAATTCGATCTGTTCTTGAGTTTTATACATAAAACCTTAGTTTTTACTTGCTACATTGTATGCTTTAAGCTTAAGGGAGTGTTTTCTTGTATTACAAAGGTGAAAACTTTGGTTTCTTAAGCCAACCATTGGATTACTTTGATATCTAACGATGCCACTATGGTGAGTGAGATTTCTAATGATTTACTACTTATTTGTGTGATGTACTACAGTTGTGCTACTATTCTATGCCATATTGGTAATATTGTTAAGTTATGAATGTTTTCAGATGAGTTGCTAATAGTAAAAGTGTAAGCTTTAACATCCATAGAAAGTTTAAAAATGACAATCAACATATACGACCATCTACACAGCCATGTACTTTGGTTGTACATGTGTAAATTGATGAAATGATGCATTTCTGGATGCAAAAGTGTTCTACATAATCTCCGTACATAACTCGTATACTTTGTTCTATGTGTAAATTGATGAAATGATGCATTCTGGATGAAAAATGTGTTATACACGACCTTCACCAAAGCCTATGTATGTTTGGTTGTGCATGTGTAAATTGTTAAACCATGCAATCTGGATGTAAATGATGTTTTATATGACCCCCATACACAGCCCATGTACATTGGTCATGTTTGTGTAAATAAGCTGTAATCATGAGCTACACAACCTCGAACACAGCTCATGTAGGGTGGTCGTGTATGCTTAACTTACTCTCCGTTCGCTTTTCCCCTATACACAACCCATGTACCTTACCATGTATGTATAATTTGAAATAAAGACCAACCTACACGACCTCAATTATAGCCTGTGTAGGGGTGATTATGTATACTATTCTGACCCTTTTTTATTGTTCCCAAGCCATGTCAACCACATTTTGCTATTTAAAAATCTTCTATACAATTTGTGTAGCCTACTTGTATATGTTGAAATTTTCAACTTTTATGAATTCCTTGTCACAACTTCTTTAGGTCACCTAACTTCTTCATTTAGCCTAAATAAACCTTCAAAATGTGCAACTAAGCCTTAATAATAAGAATATGAGTTTAATTTAACAAGTACATGCAAAGGACCTAACGAGTAATAATACATTGATATGGTGAATGAATTGTATGAATATTGACTTGTATGGGATTGGTGTCTTTACCATCATCTGATCTATTTGGAGTGAAATACATAGCGATTGGTCACCTTGAAATTATTAACAATTATTTAGTTATAACCAAAATTGGACATACATTGCACGACATTGTATTTTTTTTACATGTTGTCATTGTTCGATGATGGACGAATAGGAAATTTAAGTTATGAATATACCTACTTCATTTAAATTAAGCCACCTTTGGATTGAGCACCTTGAGGTCGCCATGAGGAAAAGAAAGTTAAGTTAAGTTTTGGTTTTGTAGGATGAATTAAATTATCTGCGGAAGTTGCAAACTACGAAGCTATGTTGGACCATCGTCTCACGCATAATCGTAAGCTTTATGGAATATCAACTCTAATAAGCTTTTAAGTGCCCTACGGCTTGCAATAGTGAATTTAAGTTTCAACGAATTGGATGTTGAATAAACTAAGCATTCCCTAAACCCTAAGCCAAGCAAGGGTTAAATCCAAGACTTCATGTTGGTTACTGGAAGTCCACATGCAATGTTTGCATTACATATGATTGTTCATGCATAGTATATATTTGATAACTTGTTTGCTTTTGCTTGTTGAGTAGTAATGAAGGAATTGCACTCCTATATCACCGAATCATGATTTTTGCTTACCCCTTTACAATGTGAATCGTTGTGTAGGTACTCTGAGGCAGGTTTATAACTTTGCCAAATGCACCACTCCAGTAAGCTAGTTGTTTTTAGGATTCAAGGGAAACCTTGTAGAAGAGAGTATCTAAAATGATTGCCCCATTTTATGTTCAACTATTTAAGACTTTTTAAACAGACCGAGTCCTTTTTGTTATTTTGGTAATTCCTGCTAAGTAAGATGACAGATGCAATTGTACAACAACATATGTGATATCTTACTTTTGTTTAAGTACTTGATTAAGTTTTTAAGTTATGTTGTTAAGATGCTTCATGAATGCTTTTATGACTAGTATAAGCAAGTTGTCATGACTAGGATACCCTCCAGGATGTGACATAAGTCCTAATGTATAGGAGAACCGGTCTATCTTTTGTGCTTATAGGAAGATTCTCCTTCAACTTTCTTCTTCCTCGTTTCCTTTTCTTTCCTTCTTCTAAATTCGTAAATTGGTTCTACTATACTCTTTTTTTTTTTTTTTGGAGACTAGTGTATTTTTGACATAAATGGAAAGGTTTTTGCTTGGCTTTCAATACATATCCCTATACCTGAAGTATAAAACGAATAAAATTGTATAAAATTAATAATAGTAGGTTTATAGAATCACACACATATATATTCATTATTCAAACTAATGTCTATACGTAAATAATATTGCATTTATTTTTATTAAGAAAACGCTTATTATAAACCCCTGAAATTTTGGAACTCTTAGAAAATGTTTCTAGAGCTAAAAACCAGAATCAAAATCCAAAGACCAACCCAAATTAAAACCGAATTCTAGAAATTCTAAATAAGGTTAAATACAAAATTTATTAACCTTAAGAAAATGAGAGCCTTCAAAAACAAAATGGAAAAAAAAATTAATAATCGTTCAATTCAAAATCTGTACGTTAAACAATTCACCCGTCTGACCTCTAACATGAAAATTGAGACAGTATCTTTAAGTAATATTTGATAACAAAATTTTAAAACCTTAAACCCGTTGATGAATTTTAGAATAAAAAATTTAAATTACTACTAAAAGTCAAACCAAGTTAACACATAACCTAAACTTGACTACAGCCACTACACAATCCTGATAAATGTTAAATATTAAATGAATCATAAAAACAGAGTAAAACTCAAAATTTTGAACCAAAACTATGGTACAACCATAAACCCCTATATTATATAATCTTACAAATAAAATTTAGAAGCCAGAAGCCAAATCGAAACCCTAAAGTCAACTTAAAGCAATAACAAAACTTAGTGAACCTAGATCTAGCAATCCCACGCTCAAAACCTGGAAACAATAGAGATGAGCTATTACTGGATTATAGTTCGAAATAAATCAAGATAGCCCAAAAAGATCAGATCCATCAAAATTTTGATCGTTTCAAGCCCAAATGGGATCAGTTCTAGAAAAATGTGTCCTGATGCTCGAGAATAATAGTAAAAATATTCCAAAAAGCAATATAGATTCGTAATTTTGTAAGGATTCATAAAATATCAGTTTCATAATTTTTCGATATCTAAAAATATCATATATAGTATTTTTACCCTATTTTCCTTACCACGGGTAATTTATTTGTTTTGTTTACTATTTATACTATTCATTACTATTTATCTATCTCTACTTTTCTTACAATCTATACACCTATTCCTTATATTTACATTACCAATACTATTTTTTACTAAACTTCTTTTATACTTTACTTGCTTTTCTTTACAAAAATTAATTTTTAATTACATTTTCTCTCTCTCTCTCTCTCCACATTGTCGTCCACCCCCATCTCACTCTTCTATCTATTTTATTTTTTTTCAATTAACTTTTATTCACACAAATTTTCACTCCAAAGCTCTATAAATACCCCTTTCTCTACCATTCTTTCCACACATTTCTCAAACATAACAAAACTTTTGCAAAATTTCCTCTCAACACTCACTTTCTCCTCTCTTCAAAACTGAAACATCCCCTCCCTCTTTTGGTTATTTTAACAAAATTTTCTCTTCATTCATCTTTGATCCTTCATCTTAGGTAAACCACTAAACCACCTTCATAAGTTTATGTTAACATAAAATGAACACCATGTGTGTGTATTTCCATAAGAGATCCCCATGAGTTTTATAATAGGGAATGGAAATATAGGAACAACATGTTGTTCATGTCATTGTTCAACTCTATGTTGTACTCATGTTAGGTTATGTTCTTGCTTCTAATGTAACTTTTTATACGTAGTATGTATAGTATACGTAAATATATTTCTAGAGCCTAGAAGCTCACTAATCTAATCTTTTATTTATGCTTTTATTTTTTTGCACATTTATTAATTTCATGCAAATTATTGAGACTAGTTATTCTAGTCTTAGACTTATCCTTATCAAGTCAAAACAATTTTCTTTTTTCTTTTTGAACTCATCCATAATCTAAGTTAGAGGAGCCTTGACATAAATCTAAGACTTCTATGATTTTTCTTATTTGTTTTCTTGTTTTTCTGAAGAGACTTATCCATGTCTAAATTTGGGAAGACTTGAATAAAAATCTAAAACTTCCAAAATTTTCTTCTTTTTTTTTAAGCTTCCTTATGCATTTTGTTTTCTCTTTTTGGAACTTATCCATTCTAAGTTTCGGAAAGCCTTGATGCAAGCTAAGACTTCCCAATACTTGATTTTGCATATATGCTTATTTAATTTTCTATATCTCTTATATTTTGTATGAGTTATTTTTCTTTTATCATACAACATAGCTATAAGTCTATATTCATGCATGATTACAATGTTGTTGTCTTAATAGAATTTTCAAAAGAAATAAAATGAGTTCTTTTCTTTTATAAAATAAGACTAAACTCTCTACAAAAATAATTTTTGACACTTAGAAAAACTTTCATTAAAACTTATGATTATGATTGTTTTTTTTTTGAAAATAACTTATGATTATGATTCATGGTTCATCATAAATTTTTAATGTTGTAAAAGTTTCTTCGAGACTTAATTATATGGTTCCATTACTCTCTTTTCAAATACTAAAATAAATTTATTATTAAATCTTACTATTGATAATTCTTTCTTATGCAAACTTTTTTTTAAAAACTTGTTTATAAGATTTATACCAATACTTTGATGAACACTAAGAACCAAACAATTTTTCTAAGTTAAGTTAAAATTAACCCAATAGTTGAAAATCCACATAGAAATAAAATCTATATATAACTTAAGGAACGGAGTTTTAAGAAGTAAATTCATTTTCTTTTTATGAAATTAAGGAAATATAAATAATAGTTATAATAATTACACATCCATTTGTAACAACTCAAAAGTTTAGTTTTCTTCTAATAACTCCTCAAATACTTAAATGCTGAGAAACTAATAATAAAGAAAGAGTTATTATGGGAATAAAAAGTTAGAACAAGCTATTAATTTAATCTCCCTCATGCTAAAACTTAAAATATTTTACAAGTAATAAAACTTAGAATGATTTTCTTCATAACCATATAAAAGCTTGATGTTTTAAAAAATAATTAGTTAAAAGAAGTTTAGTATGAAAATAAAATATTCATGAACTCTAACATAAATATAGAATCATAATTTTCTTTAATTAAGCTTCATATTTACAAAATCTCAGAATTAAACTTTATTTGAGGATCAAACTTAATAAAATATAATTAGAGTTTTATGCCACTAATGAATAAAACCATGTCTTATAAATAAATTATCAAATAGAATTCCTTTCAAATATGAGACTTTTGTGATTTCAAAATATATATTGAATCACGATTTTCTTGTTGATTGAGTTACATGCTTACAAACTAGCAAATTTAATCACAAGTCAAAGAGTAACTTTTCACTAAACTCTTTCTTTCATAAATATTGTTTACAAATTTTATTTTGAAATAATATCACTAGAATCATGCATATAATATGAGTTTTTATATATATATATATAAATTTTTTTTTCAACTATATAAATAATATTTGCTATGAAATTTTTTGATGAAATAGAAGTTAGAAAAATTACAAATTGAGGCTGGAATTTTCATGTTAGAACTGTAACAACCCGTTTTTGAACCCAAATGACTTCAAATATTAAAAATAACTTAAAAATAATCATATCTTTTTTAATAGGTAGAAAACAACATCTTATATGTGAAATTTCAAGTTAAAATGAGCAAGTTATGGTTGTTTTAAGTTGTAATTTCACATAATCCGATTTTGACAAAAATCATGGGATAGAATTAGGAAGTTGAGCTGAACTTTTATGAAATACTTATTCTAGGTATTTCTTTTGTCTAGGTGATGAGGAATATGAGACTCTCCTTCCTGAAGATTATTACAGCTAAGAAGATTGCGATATGGATGGGTGAGTTTTCCTTCTAAATTCGTTATCTTACTTGTGTTTGTAAAGTAGTTGCACTAGCATGATAAGAAAGATAAAAATGAATATGTATTATGAATTATTAAAAGTTAAGTATGTGTTTTTTTGCTTGTGTGATTAAGTGAATGCTAAGTATATCAAAATACTAGAATGTTTGTTTGACTCTATTTATTCATTTGTATGCTTGATTTATATGTGTGTTTAAATTGATTGATCACCCTCAATGAATGATAATACAGAATGGCGCTAACAAGGAAACGTTCATGCTTAGCATCCGTCAAGTCACATTTTTAGAAGGCTGCTACTCCTGTGTGTAGAGTTGGATGTGCTGTGAGCGTGCTGGGACACGAGTCGTGCTCCTTTCTAAAGAATCCACATCGCTTGGGGAATGTGACTCTAAGTTCGAAGCCATACTAACCGAAAGCTTTAGGTGAGTTCCTGAGGACTTGCAGTAGAAGATCAAGAAGACCTTTATCAATAATTCCCTAACTCGTGATATGAAGGAGATGGTTCTATTCTATGTATAGGTTCTACATAACTATACATATGTGTATTTTTCATGTGATTGATGCATGAGCAGAGTATATACTTGATTAACCAACTTGTTTGTCTTTGAGTATCGATGCGAATTATGAGGAAACATCTCACTAAACTCGTTATAAGCTTATAGGTATGCTTGAGAATTCATTCAAGGACGGTACCTTAAGGAAATCATCGGTGGATCTTTGAACCCATGTGGAAGGAGTGGAAACGTAGGATGGATTTACTTTCTTCTAATTTCTTTATAAGCAAAATGTGATATGTTAATATTTTGGAGATTACTATGATATGTATTTACGTAGACTTAAAGATATTATTGGGGGTATGCCCTTAAGAATTGTAATTGACCTATTTATGTTTCATGTTAAGTATTTCTATTGCCTTGGTATATAATTGTTATTAAAGTAAATTGCACTACCTTGATGCGTTCCCTTAGATGTGTTGTACGCCTTATACATGATATGGAAGCCTTTGCGTGACTAAGAAAGTTATTCCTAAGCTTTAATATTGTGTACGGCGGAATGCCACGTTTAGGATACCCCTTGAGGCGTGACACTCATAAAATTACAAACTCGTAGAATTGTATAGTTAACTTGTGATTTTGGCAACCATACATATTGTAAACATGCCAAAATTAGAGAGTAAACTTCTTTGTTTTGCTTCTAACATACTTAACTAATTTTTCAACCTTTTGATTTTCACCTCTTTTTGTTAATGAACTCGAAAAAAGGACATTCTTGGAATAGGTATGGAACGTTTGATTTCATCAACTCTCCTTTAAAGTATGACTATCTTTTTGGATGATTCATACACTAGTTTTTCCATTTCCATTAAGGAAAGTCTTGAATGGATATTTTCAATGTTGGACCTAATCTTTTACTTTGGCACCCAAATTTTCCTTCAGCCCCTAGACATTGTAGTCCTCTTTCCCATCATATCCTTTTTATGAGGTTCAAGAGCTTGGTGTAAATTAGCTTGTTTTACTAAAGGCTTAATCTTAGGGATACAATAGAGGGGGGCATTGTAGATTCTCGACTTGCTAAAAACACTATAGGGTTTAATCTTGTACAGTTATGGGACGGGTATGGTAAAAAATTTTGTGACGTTATTGGGTCACGGGTTGGGGTTGGGTCATAGTTATGACCCTATGGGGTCGACTCGAGCTAGTTAAGATTACTAAAAATAAAATACAATTCAAATTAAAAAAAAAAAAAAACTTAACAAACATCAAAACATAAAGTTCCTCTTCCCCAATCTCATCTATTAATGGTCTTTTGCTTTTGGATTCTCAATCGGAGAAAATAGTAAAACAAAAGAATGAGATAGGAAAAAAAAAGCAAGAGTAAAGACAAAATTAGGTCAAGGGCGTGAGAGATTATGACCATGACCCTATAAGGATAAGTTTGAGTATTGCAAAGAAAACCCTATATAGTTGTGGGTTAGGTTTGAATGACCCTAATGGGAATCAAGTCGAGTTTGAGTTTTATATGACCCATCCCAAAGCTGTCCCATTGTATCTCTGCTCAATCTTTTAGCCTTAGTTTAAATGTTTACAGATCCATATAAATGTCATAAAGGGATCTCAAGATGGCTACTATGGTTAGTACCTGGTGGTTAAGTACCATATCATCTTCATCATCATTAAAGGAATCTAATGTCGATCCTCTTCTCTTTGGTGTTACCCATAAGGAGTCATGTATTGCCATCTACTGCACTCTTCATCGAGAGGTTCTATGATAAAACTTTGTTTTATGGACTAATCAGAGCAATATTCTATTGTTGTTCTCATATCTCGTAACCCATTATTTAGGCAAAAGCTTTAGAATTCTAAATTAGAGTCCCCTTGGAGCATTCACAAACATAGTTTGTATTGGTATTTATGGAGATGAAAAATATCTTTCCAATCTATGGATTTTTGAATCCAATGAATGGTTCCAGATTCTATATGCCATTTATAATGGAGTGTAACGGCTAGGAGCGGATGCAAGATTATACGATTGGGGGGCCGATCTTAATTAAGTTAATCTTAAAATTATTTATTAATATTCACTCGGTATTACAATTATATTACATCTTATTTATTATTTATTAGAATTTCATAACAATTTCAATGTGATATTTTTTAAAACTTCATGAAAAAAATTATTAAAATAATAATTAAGAATATTTAGTACATTTCATAAGAGATGATATATATGTCACTTGAAAATTAATTATTAATAAAAAATATAAAGTTAATATCAGTATAAATTTTACTTTTGATAAAAAAAATCATAAAATATATCTAGATAGGATAATTTTCCAGTAGAGGGATAATATAGTTAGGAAATAGTGTTATTACGCTTTCTTCAGCACAAGGTGCTCTCATTTGTTTCGGAGCATATTTGTTGGTACTTAAGGTACCTTGCGTCTAGTAGGGCATTGTGGCAACTATTGTTAAACCTTATGACCATAAAGGTTGAAGCTAGTCTCACCACTCTTGAGCGGATGTGGGTTGTACCTCTGTATAAGCCACACTAGTTGTTTTAGAGACTCTAGAGGGTGTTGGCAATTTATTCCTCCTCTGTAAGCCTCCAGAAGACACTAGTCAAATTAGTCTATTGTACTTACTCTTTAACTTGCTAGGACTAAGTCTAAATATGGGATTTAATAGATGAGATGTGATTGGATTCATGTAAATTAGAGTATGGATTCACAAGTGGAAGAGATGTATTATCTCTTTTTTGATTTTTACATTAAGATACTTCATATAAATAATCAAAAATGTAATAGGATGTACTAAAAACACTATCAAGGCTAAAATTAAAGTAGCTATTTAATTTTGGCTATTGGTATAGTGTTGAAATTTACGAGTATTTTGCTATTATTAATACTCTTAAAGGAAAAAGCTTGTTTTTCTTTATATAACTATCTGCATGCGTTTTATAAAAAAAATAGTAGTAACTTCAAGGATCTGTTTCCTTAACATGGTCTAATGTTATGGCAATCCAATGCAATGTTACGTGCAACCAAACATGTAATTACATATTATATATGTATATATATAGTATAATCAATAATAAAATTTTAACATATATAATATAGAATGATGAAATGTTTCTTTATCTATTTACCCTTTTTGCATGTGTATATGTTGATAATATAATATTTATATATTATATATATAAACGTGATATATTGTATAAAATGAATATGTAACTAACCCAAGCCCATGGTGGGGCTATCATGGACAGGGTCCAGAACTAAGGACCTGACTCTGGTCCCAATCGCTGGGTAATAGGAGCTATATTAAGGGGACTGGACCCTTGCCTCAAAAACGACGAGGACGGCACTGTCTACAACTCCATCATGAAGGACTAACAAGGGGACAGTTCAATTATAATCCACGAGAAAATTTGGTGTTTTATTTATTTGACAATGATTGACTATTGAGAAATAAACCAAACTATTATTATACCTGCTTTTTTGGGATGTGTAGAATATATTAACACCTACTATTTTTTCAATCGACTTTCTACAAATGCATCATATCTACCACTTTTGAATCGGCTTACTATAAATACATCATATCTACTACTTTATGCACAAAATTTAACTACGGATCTTACCACTTCCACGCAAATTGTAAATGCATGACTTGATGCAATAATTTCCCTCGAGACCATCTTATAATTTGATTTCATTAAATTTTGCACATACACACCTCATTTACAAATTACATATTTTTTAATCAAGTTTAGAATTCAGTTAAACACTTCAAAAATTAACAATATTTGATCGAAAACCTATGCATTTTATCCCTCTATTATTCGCAACTAGCATACTGCTACTGATGTTAGATCTTGAAACACACCTAACTTAGCTTTCAGCTTGGTTTAATTTGTAAATTTAATTAAAAAAATTGCATGGATATGTATCAACGTTTGGAGTTAAATTTGTTTTAAGGTATTTGTGGAGATTAAAAAAAGAAAAAAAATTTGAGTAAATGAGTCAAATAAGGTATGGTCACTAACTCCGTCTGCACGTGATCATTTTCCTCCTCTCTCTCTCTCTCTCTCTCTCTCTAAACTCACTCACTTGGCCGAAGAAGAAGAAGAAGAGCAATGGACTTTCTCTCTTAAAGGGGTCATCTTCTTCCTTAGAACTTTCCACACTCTTTACCCGCTCTCTCTTTAAACTCACACAGTCATCACAATAGCAAGTCCACTCCACCATCTCTATCTCCGCAAACCAAAGACCACAACCCCGTCATCCATCAAACACCAAAACAATCCTGCACGAACAACCCACATTAACTGAATCAACTTCAACCTTCATCGCTAAGCTACCAACCACACACACAACTCAAACTTGGCAACCCCATATCCACTTTCATCTCCATCCATGGTCATTGAGAGCAAGCCAAACCACCTTCGATTCACATCACAACGTTGGCTAAATATATAGATAGACAAATTGGTTGAAGAACAAGGTGGAGTTAGGAGAGAGTTGGGGAAGAGAAAAATTCTGAGGGGCAACACGACATTTAATGGAGAAAATAGATGAAGTTAGCGACCATGCTTTATTTAACTCATTTGCCCAAACATTTATTTTTTTTTTTAACATCCTCAAATATTAATACTTTTAACAAATTTAACACCAAACGTTAGATTTCCCACGTACTTTTTCCAATTTAATCAACTGCCGATACCTATCCCCATTTTGTGTGTGGGTGTGGGTGTATGGTGGTGGTTTGTGGCGTTGGGGCGGGGGCCTGCTGGGGTGGAGACTAGTACCACTATCATAATATCCACCGTCGTTTTGATATCCCGGTGAATGCTCCGTAGGCACCCTTAACATTTTGCTCTTTTGTTTATATCATGAAGGGAAAACGCAGAGGAGCAAACAAAGAGCAAATGTTGAAATATCTAAAAGGTTATTACACAGCATTTGCCTCGATGTATAGGCCAGAAAGACCACTTGATGTCTTGATGAGTTGGGAGGGGGCGAGAGGGGGTGTTGGGGCGGTGATTGAATACATCTGCCACAAAGCCCATAGCAGAAAGTGTTAGTTGACTGCATCTTACAACAACGAAGTTGCACACTGACCATGGTGTCACGGTTGTCAAATGCTAGCGAGATTTCAACACAACCATCGCAGGACAATGGGCATAAGCGGCAAAGATACTTTGGAGTGCTGATCAGAAGTCGGGTTTAAGTCAACATCCGAGCCCCCAATGACATCTGAATGAGCTTGCCCGCACCTTCGCATTCTTATTTCGGTTCAAATTGTTTGTTCTATGGAAGGCAAGAGAAGCTGGAATCATCCTGAGATACACAAAAATTGCGTCTACATGTCATGGAAAAGCCTTCTTATATGGTCAACATCTGCAGGCATCAAAGTGATTGGACAGCGCTTATACTGCATTGCCAGATGAAAAAAACGGTTATCAGTAACTTTCAGGCAGATTGAGATACGTGAAAATGCAAAGACAATCTGAACTAGTTCAAATGCAAGTTTCCATAGCAACCGACGTAATGATAGAACAAAGGTCTAGAATATAGATGACAAAATGTGGAAAAAGCATATTGATGTTCGATCATATTTCAAGCAAATGAACAACCCTTTGCCCAACATTTTATGGCACTACAAGCCCTTGCCTTTTTGCCCAATGAAATGAAAACACATCATGGAGACAACTTCACAATCTCAAACTTATTCATGTACAGTACGCATGTCCTCCATCACAGAAATATTGCCCAAACACGACAGAATGACAGGGTCAGTGAAAAAATAGTACAAAGCACTCTTGCCTTGGAACTTAATATTTATATCTGAAATAGATTCTTTCCATTTACGCCACTAAAGTCATCTACAACTAGATAAAACTGAGACAACATGATATGCAGAATGCACAACATGATATTTACTCCATCCGACCATGAATCCACACACTATGCCGTCATACACTGTTCAAGCAGATATGCCTTCCATTATTATACAAATGATAAAGTAGGAATCCTAACATCTCACCTGAGAAATATATTTAAATATGCAGGCATAGCAGAAAACAAACCCCGAGACAGTAACTACAGATGGGTTGGCACGCTTCTGAGAGCAGAGAGGACATATTGTTCTATCAGGGGGAAGTGGAATCCCTTCTTTTGCAACCTATAAAAGAAAGTAGACATTTCAATGTTTATTCTGCCCATAGCTCATCATATAATTCTAAATTCAAAGATTAATCATATGACTAGCTGTTAAGTGCAAGGAAATCTTTCGAATATTCTGCGAGATCTCCAAACAATTCTCACCTTACAAGGTTAAAAAAAAAAAAATTACCACTACAAACTGTGAATGCATGTGCATAGAGAGACACAGATATGCATCACCTTTGGGGGCGGAGGAGGAGGAGGCGGAGGATACACAGTTGGAGCTGACATCCTCTCTTCAGCAGATTGATACCACCATTCCATCATCTATAAGCAGTAAGCACAAAAGAAGATAATATGACTCAAAGTAGCCCAGTGAGACTGGTCTGACGATTTACTTTCCCAATATTTATCCAAAGAAAAAAGGGATGTCCAGAGAAATAACAGGACCATTCAAGATGAATTCAAGGGGTCTCACCTTAAAGAAGAACACAGCTGCAATTAACCCAGTTTGTGCATAGTCAAGCACTGTATATGTACAGGTCAACAAAGCACCTTGAATTGCCTATATCGTGAAATGGATAATCATCAACTGGAAGATAACTATAGAATAGTTGGGAGGATTCATTGTTAAAATAAATCTACAAAGGACTTATTTCCATGTCCTAGAAGATTATCGCTCCACACTTTCATGAAAGTGGGATGACACTCTTATTTGTGCTAGTACCAATTCCACAAAATTACCTTAACCATTTAACAAAAGAAAAAATATAAAAAGGGGAAAAACACCTAGCATTAGCAATATATGAACTATCCATGTCACTGTACCTTCAACCACGGTGGACCACGAAGTCTCTCACGTTCTCGGCTTCTTATCTTTGAAATTCTGGAAGAAGTATCCATCTATATTGGCATTAAATGAGGAAGAAAACAAAGAGAGAAAGAACACAGAGAACAATTTGAAAAGGAAAATAACTTGGCTTTTCCATTGCAAGCATGCAATTATGTCTAACATATTGCTGAAAAGCCTATATCCTAAATGACAAGCTATCAGTAATCCATTAAACCTCAACTGCCTCAGTAAAAGCATCGTTAATTCAGAAAGACCCAACAATAACATCTCACTAAAGTATGCATCTTGTTCCTAAAGAAAAAAAAAAAAAATAAAAAATAAAAATAAAGCAAAAATGAGGGGAGAGAGGGATGCTAAATGTTAAAATATTAGAAGGTATATTAGTAAGTGGCATTCTTTGGTATGAGCACACACAAAGTCTCAATATGGATAAAAAATAACATATAACAGCAATGATAATAATAACAGACATGACAAGAACAAAGCATTTTCTTACAAGTTTTTGTGGGTAATATAGCTATTATTTATAAAAAAAAAAAGAGCTATTTGTAAAGGTAAAATAATATGACAAATCAAATCTGACTGTTGAGCCAAAGCACCAAAAAAAAAAAAAAAAAGTGATGCATGAAATCCGTACCAGCTCCTGCCCTGTTGCTCTACAAACTTGAATCCCAAGCGCATGCAATCCGAAGGAATAGAAACCAGTAGCATCCAACAGATATAACAGCTGATAAGCAAAAGACAGACCTGCAACCAAAATCTACTTTGAAGTTGAAACATACGAGTGATTATGAGTCTCTAGTTGTAAAATGTCCCCACATCCGGCAACCAAAAATGATGCGTCACTTATGAACAAATAACTGCTTCATACAATATGGTAGAGAGAGAGAGAGAGAAAGGGAAAAGAAAAATGCAAAATCACTAAAACTTTTGGCTCGGGCTAATTCATGTGGTGTAAATCATCCAAATTTTCAATCAAAAATCAATTGGCTGTTATATTCCACATTAAAGAAGTACAATCCTACCTTCACTACTAGCATGTATCCATGGGAAGCAAGCACCAATAACTTTCTGCATCCTCTTCCTCAAGCGTGCTGTGGTTGACATATCTGATTCTGAAGTCCGTGCTGATGCAATAGAAGTTTCTCCTTGATCAAAATAATCCATATCACCGAATCTGTCGTCTCCATTACCCCATAAACTTGCTTGAAGCTGTGCTTCTCTTTCTTTATTGTAGATCGAATGCAATTTTGACTTGAAGTATGGTAAAACAACCTATGTAATATAGCCGCTCCACATGTCATAATCCAGAGTGCAAGACAAATTCCTCAATGAAATTAAATCTATACTAATAAAGTGAGAGCCCACTTAGGTGTAACACTTAATCTACAAAAAAAACACTTCTATACCACTACCAATCATTCTCCTATGTTTTCTCTGTTTTGAGCTTCTCTCCCTCCCTCCCCCCAACCCCACCCAACCCCACAAAAAAAAAAAAAAAAAAAAAAAAGAGAGAGAGAGAGAGAGAAAAGAAGAGAAAAACCATCCTTAAATCAAATAAATAATAAAAGAGCTGTTTCTTCACTTAATTTTTCATATTTTTTAGGTAGCGATAATAAGGGTGCATTGTCAGCTAATATTTTTTAAACCCCACATCATCCAAAGGCTTTTTTTATCACATTCAATAGATCTTATGGATCTATGGATTGCACAAAACTACAACTCAAACCAGGAAGATGAGATGCTTGTGAAAATGATAGCATGGATCTATAGCTGCTTTTGAAGTGGTGTGCCAAACAGAAAACGGCAGCATGAATCTTCAGCCATTTGCATTTACTTTTTGACAGGATTTACAAGTACTGCAGTTAAGTCATTAAAGTGCATTCCACCCAATCTCATTATGAAGCACCAAAATAATTCATACAACATATGTGGCTTTACTGCTAACAACAAGATCCAAATTTTGTGCCAAATTACTAACATAGCCAAATGGCAAAAGGAAAATGGAGATACTTCGTATTCAGATTTCATAGAAAATGACACGTTTTATGTAAACATTTATAAAATTCAGCACAGCCTTACTCATTTTGCCAAAAGAAATTACCAAATTATGAGCAGAAGTTTATACCAAGAAAACAACTGATAGAACTTTTTGGCGCTTTTCTAAACTAGAGAGTTGACTCCCATCACTAGAGTTCGCATGATGATTATCCACTTTTGCTTTTATCTTTACTGCTCTTCTTCGCAAACCATAAAGAGATTCTGAAAAAGAAGCATCTGAAAAAAGCACAAGAACATATGGCATGGGTTAAATCTTCAATATGAATAAGTCCCCATTACAGGATCAAATTTAATAAATAAATTTTCGGGCTCGATAAGAAATAAACTACGGCCTCTTACTAGGGCTTAATCAGAAAGAGAATTCTATGATCTCTATTTAGGGTCCAATTATAGAGAACCCTGGATATCTTCAAATACAAAATCTGATTTTTTTTCTGCAAAATAATACTTATTTCTTTCTTTCATTTTCTGATCAATAAATAATGTTATGTAAAAGAGATTTTTTTTTTTTTTGGACATTATGTAAAAGAGAAGCTACACAACTGCTAATCCTATTTTCACTTTCTTTTTTTTTTTTAATATGTAAATTCAACTGCACATTATCACTATTTAGAATAAAATAACTGACATCTAACCACCATAACACATGAAAAATTATGATTCAATTACACACACATTACAACACATGCACAAACGCTGTTTATGCCGCTGTTCATATCACTGCACAAACACTACCCACTATTATTGCCACTGAAATATGGATTATGTCTATGCTTGCTATCACATCACTGCACAAACTCATTGTACACGGATCATGTAATCGTCCCTTTAAGTGCATATGCATAGCTGAATTGCTCAAAGTTCCAAATCTATTCAAATAAGTTAACTAAGGGATTGCAGATTGCAAAAATAATTAGCACAACAGTTATATGGCATCTAAGTGGCAGATTACCTGTTGTCCTTAAGCTATGAGCTTCAAGAATCAGCATCAGCAAAGCAAAAATTCATCCTCAAAGTCCAAAACCCTATGTAGAAAAGGTCTTCTCAATGCCAATACCTGTATCACCATGAAAAACAGATCGACTGAATTTAATTAAAAGTCTTAGGCCTAGATTCTGAGCAAGTTTTGATTGATCAAAATCTTGCAGAATACAAATATTTCATGAACCCAATACAATAACATGAAACTTCATAAATTACCCTAATAAGGACACTTTCATTCTTTGGCAATAATTTAAACACTTTACTAAACCCCTTCTCCAGCTAAGTCAGCAAACATTATGTAAAATTATTATTTCATGGAAAATTCAAAGGTTCAAGCCATTCATTATAAATTTCAGCATGCAAACCAACCATTCTATGCTACTTTACCATAGATTTTATCGTAAACACCAATGCCTGCAACTCTGACGTATTTTAAGTCTTCTGCACATACTCTTGTGCTGAAAAATTTAAAACAACAAAGTGGGTTGTACCTTAAAAAGTTCCTTGTGTCATTTGTCATGGAAAACAAAACTTTCTAAATTTAAGTACAAGATATGAGAGACAACGTGAGCAAATTCGCAATAAAAATGTGAATAATTCTTCATCAAAGTCTCCGATTAAATGAAGAAACAAAAGAAGTACATACACTTACATTATTAACACTAAAAGAAAAAAAAATACATATGTATTCTACAGTATGATAACTGAGTGAAAATCTAAATGATCCACGGAGCACATCTAAGTTAAACCCAAAATAAAAAAAAACAAATAAATAGACAAATGAAAACTGTAAAATTTGAATATTCTTCTATTACAATAGAAAGAAGAAAACTTTTTATGTTTTCAATCGTTCAGCTTCAACCTAAACAATTCTTGAATCCCATTACTCCAACTAAACCAAGAGGATATAAAATCATACATCTATTTTATCGACCCTAAGAAACCACTAATTTCTGAATGTTGAGGGCATGATAACTGAAAGAACTTCAAATCATCGGTGGACTACATGTTTACTCAGGCTTAGTTGGTGTACTATGCTTGGCATCAGAGCAGCAACTTAACCAAGCATGCTTCTCAACCAATTACTACAATTACACTAAAATATCAGGGCTTCCTTGAACTACAATTGATCTGAGAACCCTTTTTCGAATGCTTAGCTCTAATTTAAACAATTCCCTAATCCTATAAATTGCTTAAATGTAGGAGATTTGAGAGCTAACTGAAATATGAACAATTTACAACCCAATGCTCCAGTAACAAACAAATATAAATATCCACTAATTTATGCTAAAAATTAAAAATTTATCAACACGCGACAATCCAATTTAGCCACCCAAAAGACAAATATTAACAAATAATAATTCAATTACTCTAACAAAATGGGGATTAGGGTTTGAGAATTGATTGAAATGTAACAAATCCACAATCCAATACTTCAATAAAAACACAAATATGTAACCATTTCAATTGCACCAAAAACTAAAACTTTATGCAAGACCAACACTCCAATTGAGCCAATATATCAGTTCAATTCAGACTTAGGTTTTCAAGAATTGGTTCAAATGTAAATAAGTCGCAAACAATAATGCAAATACAACAGGAATTACACATAACATTTTCATTTTCCCTAAAAATCAAAACTTTATCCAATCCCATCTCACCAATTGAGCCAACAATCATTCAATTACTCAAAGAAAATCAGCACTACAATTTCAGAATTGATTGAAATATAAACAATTCACGACGACAATAATCCAAAAAGGCCACAAATGGTACACCTTCGCGTCATTTTTACATATATCAAAACTCTATTGGAACCCACCAGCTCCAGTTCAGCCAACACAGTAATTCAATTACTCTAGAAAAAATTAGGGTTTGATTGAAGAAGAAGAACGATATGAAGAAAGAGAAGAGACATACGCCAATGGAGTAAGTGAGAGCAGCGCGAAGACTAGCGGGAAGTTGATGAGCGGCAGCCATTTCGAAGAACGTGGGACGCGTACCTTGTCCTCCCACCTGAAACAACATCTTGCTTTTTATTCTTCTTCTTCCTAACCTTCAAATTTTGTTGAATTTTGATTTTCTTCTTCCCTTTTACGATTTTAGAGAATGGAGATGGATGATCAGACTGTTTGCTTCCTTGTGGTGTGTAGGATTTTACTGCACTTTTCGAGAGATATTTTTTTATTGTCATTCAATACAAGTTTATTAATAAATAAGATTGTTTAAAAATAAATAATTACATATTATTATTATGGTCGGCCCATCTCTCCTGTGTGCAAAACTAAAACAAAACTATTATATATAGTAAATTATATATAAAATTAATGAATAGAACTATTGTATTTACCATTTAGGTATGAAAGGAAATAAAATAAAATTACATAAGCATTCATGGAAGCATATTGTAAACATATATTAAAATAAACTTAAACAGAACATTCAATTATCTTATTAAATATGGTGGTTAATTTAGAGCTTGAGTGAGAAATTACATATGGTGGTAGAAAATAAAATACTGAATCACACGACAGTGTAATTATTTTAGCAATCATAGAATATTTTCTATGACAAAGTGTCAAAACGTGGAGAAACTATGCAGTCAATTAAATATTTTAATATATTTTAACTATAGAGAATGAAATATGTTATAATTATATTATATGATATATATTAAGAGAATTGAATTAAAAGAAATATAAGGATAAAAGATCTAGGTAAATTATATAGTGGTCTATATATATATAGTAATATATGCATACAGTTCATTACTTTTTTATTTCCAATGATTCTAATAATATAAAAAATTAAACAAAAGTATTTCTTGAACATGTAATTTGATTCTTTTCGATATTGATAGAAGGAAAGCTAAAACAATAAAATTCATTAGGAAAATATAACACATGCACAACTAGATAAGTTGAAATACATTCTAAAGATTCTGGTCATGCATAAAAAGGATAGTATTTTTATTGTAGAATACTAAAACTTTTACATAGATTTGCAAAAAATAAAAAATAAAAATAAAAAGTCATACAATAATAGTAACATAATGTTAGTTATTGACGGAATGTACTTAAAAGCTTTCAATTTAATAAAATTCTAAACGTCTATGATTGTTGGAAAGCATAAAAAAAAAAATCTAAATTATGGTTTATATATATATATATATATATCATTACAACTAGGGACACTACAAGAATTTTTATGTATGGCCACGTTTGCATATTTTGCAAACGTTGCCCTTTTATTATTATTTAGTCATGTTTATTAAACGTTAACTTAAATATGAAATTGGTGACGTTTATAAAAAATTTTAGATTTTATGATCTTATTAATTGATCTGTAACTTTTTTTTTTATTTGTAGACGTGGCCAATTGATAGGCACAATTTATCATCATTTTAATTGACAAATTGGGTCTATTTTATAATATATTGATGGGATTCTTAATAGATAAGGTACTTAATTGGTGTATATATATATATATATATATTTCAGGTCAATTTTGAACACAATTGTAATATAAGGAAGGAATATGTGGAGAATCTAATCAAAATTCAAGCAAAGCAGTAAGGAGCACAAAAGGAGTCTAGATGTATGGCCGTACAACTATCAAAATGAAGAAAATACAAGGCAGTGGCTGGTACGGGGTCTTGTACGCCCGTAAACTAAGTGATTTTGAAGCAAAATGAAGGGGATTCAACTTGTACGCCCGTACATGAAGTGATGAAGAAGGGAAATGAAGGAGATTTATGATTGCACGCCCGTACACGTTTGGAGAAATTCCAGTATTTAGCACTCCCTTTAGTACGCCCGTACATGAAGTGATGAAGAAGGGAAATGAAGGAGATTTATGATTGCACGCCCGTACACGTTTGGAGAATGATTCCAGTATTTAGCACTCCCTTTAGTACGCCCGTACATGAAGTGATGAAGAAGGGAAATGAAGGAGATTTATGATTGCACGCCCGTACACGCTTGAAGAATGATTCCAGTATTTAGCACTCCCTTTAGTACGCCCGTACAAGATGCAAATTTGCAAAGAAAATGGGCATTGTACGGTCGTGACTTTTAGAAATGGATCATTATTTTCCTACGTGTTCTTGAAACAGTCAATCATATTTGTAAAAAATATAGATCAAATAAAATTGTCTTACTAGCCTTCCTTTTTTTTTTTAACGTTCTATTTTCACTGTTTAAAAAACTAAGAAATATAATACTTGAATCCCGCCACAATTTTTAGTCACCTGCAAGCATATCAAATCAACATCAAATAGAAGGACTATTCATTTTCTTCTCACTAAGCAAAACCAAAACCCTCTCAAGTCTCACGGTCAGGACATTGCTTCTTTGTGAATATCCAGGTACCTCAGTCTCTCTCTCTCTCTCTTCCTCCTTCCCTCGTCCTCACTCCTTTTCCCTGTTTGTTTCTTTTACTTTTTCACTAACACATTGTGTACATTTCCTTCTCTCAAGCGAAAGGCTCGCAATCCCAACCGTGTTTGTCTTGGCTGTTCTGGTACGTTTATCTCTCTCTCTCTCTTCTCTCTCTCTCTCTCTCTCTGTTATTGTCTCTTTGTCTTTGGCTTTTTCACTAACACAATGGTTGTACGTTTCCTTCTGTCCAAGAAAGACGCTCCGTTCTAGCATTATCGTGCATGCAACACATGGTCATGACCTTCTCCAAGCAATAACGTTCTCACAACATTCTTTCCCTGTCAGGTAACTATTCTGGTATGTTTCTGTCTTTCTCTCTGTTGCTCGCTCTTACTCGTTGTCTCTCTGTCTCTCACTCTTTTACTGTGTTTGTGTGTGGCGTAAGCTCGTTGTCTCTCGCTCTTGTGGCATAATCTTCTTTCTAGGATGAAAACAATGATGCAATGTTATTGGGTAATGAGTTGTTCTGTCTCACTCATTCACTATGTTTGTGTGTAGCATAATCTTGTTTGTAGAATGAAAACAATGGTTTAGTGTATTCCTGACTTTGTGTTCCAATGAGTTTGCATTTATCTTGATGCTTGTTACAATAACTCTCTACTTCTATCTTTACCAATTATGTTGCTTGTAAGTGGCAAGTTGGCAACAATTATGCTTAATAGCTCTGTACCAATCTGTAGGGGCTAATATTAAATATCAGTCTCACTTCCATTATTGCAAACTTTGTCCTATTTGTTTATTTTTTATAATCTAACTTGTCAGCAATCTGATGTCTGATCAATGTGGTTAATGCAGGCATGATTTAGAAGTGAATGGTGTGTTATTGGCTAATGAACTTTGATCGTTAAAAGATTTAGAAATTCTACCTCTTTGATTGACTAGTATAATGGATAGGTCTAAGTGATTAATTAGAATGAAGAAATTATGGGTTTATCCTTGATTAAATTCTCAGAGTCTTTGTAATATTAGGCTGTCAGTGTGTCCTATTGCTTTTTATGACCATACTTTTTTGTATAAAAATTGAGGGTAAGAAGAAGATAATATGGTAAATGATAAAAAAGACCGTTAGAAAGAGAATAGGATGATTTGTTACTATGAGGTAAGTAATCTATTTATTCAGGACTCATAAAGTAAATGTTTTTTTGAATATTATATCAAATTTTGACTGTTCTTGAAGAAGCACTATTATGCTTTTACTGAGGTTTAAGAGGTCAAATCCTGTTGCACTTATATGGTTATCACTCTCTGGTGCTGAATTTTGTTATCAAGTATGTAACAAATACTAAACTTAACCTCAAAGTGGGGTGTAGTATGTGCCCTGATCTGTTTCCCCATTTTTCTAGAATGTTTGGAATAATGGATTCTCAATGGAGCAAGTGACTTATGTTCTTATAATTATGCTCCATAACAAGAAAAAGGTTGGCTAAGTGTTGTACTTAAGGTAAACTTTGTTCACTACTATATATAGTCTGGCGATACATTGTCGTTGAACTCTCTGCTGATGGGATATTTTTACCTTACAATATCATTGAAGTGTGTACTATGAGAAGAAAGCTTTTGCCTTTCGTAAAATAAACAAATGGGCTTTTTTTCTTAACAATTAAGGTTTCCTATCATGGCAAAAAAAATAATAATAACGTTTCCTATTACTACCAATTTTCATGAGGGAGAATTAAGAGGAAAAAAAAGGATCAAAAGTTCTGTTTGTTATCTTTCTAAGATGTGTGAGGAATATTTTTAACTTGGATGCATATGATGTCCCACTTTAATGGGATAAATTTTCAATAGAAGATATACGTAGGGCAAATTTTTGTTCCACATAGAAGATTTTTCTCATAATTGTCTTGGACAAGTTAAAGTTTTGGTTTACCCTCCTCTAAATTAATGAATATTTACCTATTATTATTAAACAGAATCTTTGTATTTGACTCCATTATTTATACCATAGGTTTAATAATTTTTTTTTAAAACTCCACTCACTCCACAGGTTTTAATGTTTTGTCTGTTCTATGATATGTTGCAATGGGGGTTGTTCGGTTTTTTATTTTGATTTTATTGTTGCCGTGATTTTACATGAGTTCGATAACCATGGCAAGAGCTAGAATTTATCAAACTGAAATACTGATAATTAGAACACGAGTTTGGAAAAGAAGATTTAACTAAATTAGTTGATGCTATCCGTGATAGTGGTTCTATGTTTGATAAAGACAAATTAAAACAAAAATAAGAAAGAAAGAAACTGAGGAATTAAAGTGGCAATTGAACTATTGAAACATGGAGGGACACTTGTTAATGGCCACTGACCTACTACTTCCTCCTTGATGTCGTGGTAAATATTGCCAATTCCTTAGAATCATTCTTCATGAACTAAGGAGAAAAAAAATGATGCAGATTGAGGATGATAAGGCAAAGGTTATGGTGTAATTAATGTTCTCTTATTTTGGAATCGCGTAAAATCTACCAGCAATAATGAATATTTCCAGTTACTCTGAGTTCACAATAATATTTATGCATTCCAACTATCAAATGCATTTTATCTCCATTCAATTTTTACCAAAATTGTAAATAATGAAATTGGCTTTCACATTTTCTAAGATTTTTGCTCTTTCCATTTAATATTGGCTGATTGTATGTGTATTTATTTTTCTTTTCTTTTTTCCCCCCTTAAAGTATCTTTTCAAAATTTGATGTTACTCTTTTTATTTTTAGAAACAAAAAGCAATTAAATGATTTTGATATTGTTATACAAAATTTTATTATTTTTTAGTTTTACTTTTCTGCAGAAGTTTTGAATTTTAAGACCTCTATCATTATAAATCAAAATTTGAATCGAATAACAAGTATGTGTATATATTTTCTATACTTATGATAATCGAGTGTTGGTTACTTTCAAGCTATGCCATTTTGTTCAAGAATAAGAATGATTTTAAAAATTACTAAAAAAATCCAGCAATACGTGAGTTTTATTTATATTTATTTCATGATGTCATTAAATTAATTTTACTTTTTTTTTACTTTTTTAGTAGCATTTTAGATTAAAGAGCTTATATTTACATTTATGCATAAACGCTTCAAGATTTAAATACCACATAATACCATTTTATAATAATTTAAAAGTTTCTTACTTAATGAGAATGATGAAAAGTGTTGGATTTTGCCTTCAATTAACGTATTAGATAATGGGTCAAATGATTAAATCTATTCTATATTATAGAAGGATGAGTAGACTGCGGCATGTAAGATTTTGGTTGGATTTTGGCAATGGAAATGAAATTTGAGAATTAATCTAATTACTAATTGGCTTTATTCTGAGAGGATTTTGACGTGTATATATACGTGAATATATTTTTCCTCTTAAATGCAATGTAATATGAATAATTAAATATTTAAAGTTCATTAGGATTACTAATAAATTCTATTTCCCAAATTATTTTTTTAATTTATAGACAACCAGTGTATCACTTGCACTTATTTTGGAAATAAAATGTGTTGATTAAGAATTTCAAGGAATCCATTTGTTCATGGCATGAATTATTTTTAATATTGGCATAAAATTGAGACAATGACTCCATAATGAGTATGCCAATTCGATTATGAAAGGGTAGGTGTACATAATCAAGTATTTTAATGTATGAAGTGTTGCTTGACATTAAATCAATGTTTATAATAGTATGAGATGTTAATTTGATAATTGAATGAAGAAATAATCAGTGCTTAACTTATAGGCGATGCTAATGTAAGATAGATGAATTATAAACAAATATAATAAGATTAACTAAATTACAAAGAAAAGGGAAAGAAAGAGATATCATCATTTATGCAACTATAAATTTCAAGTGTCATTGATAATAACAAGCATATTGCAATAAAGTAATATCATTAAACAATGCGTATAAAGGATTATTAGAATAAAAATAAACATAAGGATTAAAAAAATTATATTTTGCCATGTGATTACAAAATTTCCATACTTTGAATAGTGTAAAGTAATGTTTACTAAGATTCCTAAAATGTTTTCTAAGATTGAGGGTAGAGGAAATAACATTAGGACCAATGTGGTGAACATGCTGCTATTAATGGTGATCAATATGATGATGTGATATGATATGTGTTTACTAATTTTGTGATTATGTCATATGAGATGTATTAACTAGTTCAATTGGATCTTACACTTTTATTTTCTTCCAATTATGTCAGAAAAAATGGACAAGAGTTGGATGAATTATGACATTGAAAGTGAAGAGTACGAAAGAGGTGTTGACTTTTTTGTTGCATACTTACGCTTAAAGTATGGTGTGCACGCAAGTTTAAGTTGTCCATGTAGGAAATGTTTAAATGACATTTCACAAACAGTGAATGTGATTAGAGCACACTTGCTTGTAGATGGGATAGATGTAAACTACCAGTGTTGGATATATCATGGTGAGGAGCCAACTATTGAGTTGCCTACTAGACATCGAGGTCGAATTCGTCACAGAGAATGTGACATGAGACCCATTATGGAGGAGAACAATGGGACAGGTGGTAATGATACCGATGGGCTCCACGAGATGCTTGAAGACTTAGGGGCATTTGTTGACAATCAGGATGAAAGCTCAACCCCTGATGATGGCTTCGACATTCCAGTTGACTATTTAGATGGGTTAAGAGCTGACTCACACCAAGAGCTTTATCCAGGGTGTAAGATTTCTAAATTCTCATTTATAGTGAAGCTTCTTCACTTAAAGGTATACAATAAGTGGAGCAACAAGTCTTTCGACATGTTGCTACAACTTTTACGTGATGTTATACCTAATGGAGAGTCTCTTCCGAAGTCTTACTATTACGCAAACAAATACTTGAGAGGGTTGGGCATGGGTTGCCATAATATTCATGCATGTAAATATGACTGTTGTCTATTTTGGGGTGATAACAAGAATCTTACACATTGTCCCACTTGTGGTACATCCAGATATAAAGTGTCCACTGGTTCTAAAATGCCTATTCCTCATAAGGTTTTGCGATACTTTCCTGTGAAACCAAGGTTACAACGCCTTTTCATGAATCCTAGAAATGCTCAAAAAATGCGTTGGCATAAAGAAGAACACAAGAGACAAGAAAACCTTATGGGTCATCCAGCAGATGGGTTGTCATGGGTAAAGTTTGATAATGAACATCCAGAATTTGCAAAGGATTGTCGTAATGTGAGATTAGGGCTTGCTAGTGATGGATTCAATCCTTTTGGTAATATGAGCCAATCATATAGCATGTGGCCCGTGTTGCTTCTCACATATAATTTACCTCCTTGGATGTGCATGAAGAGAGAATATATGATGATGACACTATTAATCCCAGGGCCTAAAGCACCTGGGAAAGAGATCGACATCTATATGCAACCTTTAATTGATGAGTTGAAGGATCTATGGAATAATGGGTTGTGGACTTATGATGCATACTCAAAGTCTTCATTCAAGATGCATGCCGCATTATTGTGGACCATTAATGACTTTCCAGCATATGGGAATTTGTCTGGATGGAGCACAAAGGGATACAGTGCTTGCCCTGTATGTGAAGATCAAACACCATCGATAAGGCTTAATAACAAGATTGGGTATGTTGGGCATAGAATGTGGTTACCAATTGATCATAGGTGGAGACGTAGCTACAAGTTTGATGGAATGCATGATACTCGTGAGGCTCCTGATCTATATTCTGGTGAAGATATTCTCCACCAGTTACAATCAGTAGTAGACATAGGAATGGGAAAGCATCCGGGAAAGCTAGAAGAGTCCATAATGTTGGTCCATTCAATTGGACTAAAAAGTCGATATTCTTCCAGTTGCCATATTGGTCAAAGTTAATAATTAGACATAATTTGGATGTGATGCATATTGAGAAGAATATCTGTGAGAATGTTGTTAACACAGTGCTTAGGACTGAGGGAAAAACAAAAGATACTTATAAAGCTAGACTTGATCTAGAGGAACTTGGTATACGAAAGGAGCTACATTTAGTAAAACGGGCTGATGGCAAATACTTGATGCCATGTGCAAGCTATACATTAAGTACGAGTGAGAGAAGATTGTTTTGTCAATTCCTAAGGAATGTTAGATTACCTGATGGCTATGCGTCACACATAGGTAGGTGTGTGGACAACTCAAACTCAAAGCTTTCAGGTATGAAGAGTCATGATTGCCATGTTTTACTTCAGAGGCTATTACCTGTGGGCATTCGTGGCTTATTGCCAAGGGAGGTCACCCTCGCCATAGCTGAGCTTGGGAACTTTTTTGAGAGGTTGTGTCGACGCATTTTGAATGTTGAAGATATACGAAAGATGCAAAGTGACATTGTCACTATTTTGTGCAAGTTGGAGTTGATCTTTCCCCCTGCATTCTTTGATGTAATGGTACATCTAGCTATCCACTTACCTCAAGAGGCATTAATGGCTGGACCTGTTGCATATCGTTGGATGTATCCTATTGAAAGGTATAATGTACAGTCAAAAGTTACCACTTTTTAAGTTGTTATCCATGTTTTTCTCATGTACTATTAATCATTATTTGTAGGTACTTAGGCTCCTTAAAACAATTCGTTAGAAATAGAGCTTCTCCAGAAGGCTCCATTGCAGAAGCTTATGTTGTTCATGAGTGCTTGACTTGGTGTTCACTTCACTTAGAAGGCATTGAGACAACATTTAACCGTCCAGACAGGAATTTTGATTCCTTAGAGGATAGTGGCTTGGATGTCTTCACGAATAAAGTTGGTTTAATTTCACCACCCACATATGTGGTATTGTCAAGCGAGGAGGTTGATATTGCAAAATGGTACATTATTAACAATTGCCAAGAGATTCAACCTTACCTAGAGTAAGTTGAAAGTTACACAAAATAATATGTAAGCTAATGGTACAATGACATATAAAGTTACTAAGTAAAGACAAACATGTGTTACAGTGAGCATAAAGATGTTTTACGTGCACAATATGGGGATAACATAGATGGGCATCACAAAAAAGACTTTGGTGAATGGTTTATGAATAAGGTAAATACAAGAAAGAGCTTTGTATAGAATTACATTTTTTTTTTTTTTGGTAAATAGAAGGGTTTTTAACTAGCTTGCATTGACATGGTATTTTGTTTAACATTTTTGCAGATGAGTGTATTGCATGATAGTCGTGACCCGATCATTAGTGCATTATATGCATTATCAATAGGACCTGATTCATGTTTCAAAAGGTACAACAAATTGATATATAATGGTGTGCGCTTTCACACATCAGAGTTTGATAGCAGGAAGAAGACTCAAAATAGTGGAGTGCTGGTAGAAGTAGACCAAGGAGATGAGAAAGTAGAATTTTATGGGATGTTAACAGATATATATGAGTTTAGCTATGTTAGGAACAAAAGAGTATTCCTATTTAAATGTAAGTGGTGGGACACTAATGAGAGGCATCGCAATGTGCGGGTGGATGACAGCTTTAAATCTATTAAGGTTACTCGTACATGGTATGAAAATGATCCATATGTGTTGGCATCACAAGCTAAGCAAATATTTTACCTAGATGACATGAAATTTGGACTTGATTGGCGAGTGGTGCAACAATTCGAGCATCGCCACATCTATAACATTGACTCACTTGTAGGTGATGCAAATTTGTTCACAGATGTTGAAGCTTTATTAGTGGATGAGAGCTTAGAGGAACAATTAACAACAAATGAGGACAGAGGAAATGAGCATAATCCAGTAGCTGATTGTGATATCGAAGTGTCATTGAGAACTGATGTATGTGGTGAGACCGTTGATGGAGAGGCTGTAGAAACAATGATTGAAGCATCTCCATGTGAAGAGCATGATGGTAGTATTGAATGTAATGAAGATGAGGATACAGATGAGGATGAAGAGGATGGGTTGGATGATGCACTCATGGACTATGATATTAGTGATGACAATAGTATGATTGTCCAATTTTTATTCATTTTATCCTTTTTTAATTTAACTATAATGTCTATGATATTTTTGTTTATTGTCCATGCATGATGATTGAAAGGTAGAATCTTTTTCATTCTTTCTATTTATATGCACTTAATTTCAATCTATTTATGCATGTTGACATCTATTTATTGAACCTTTGTCCTATCCAATTGTAGGATTATAATGGCTAGGGGACGAAGGAGTCTACAAAGGCGGGGAGGAAGGGCTAAACGAGACACCCGATTACCAATTAATGATGAATCGGATTCTCAGAATTTGGAGGAGGAACAACAATCACCGCAAGGCAACAATTCACCTAATCCTTCTCATCGAACAAGTTAAGTTTCCATCATTTTTTTTTTTTACTTAGAAGCTTTGTAAATATATATAGTTGTTGTGCAACTAATGAAATCACATTTTTCTGGTTCATCTTCTAGCAAATGAACAAGGACAAAATCCTATCATCAACAACTCCCTAGTAGATGCATCCTTACAAGGCAGCCATTCATCTAGTCCTCCCTCTCGCTTAGGTAACTTTAATGTAAAATATTACTTTCCGGTTAATTTATTAGTATAGTAGGTGGGTTTATATTCTCCTTTGCTTACTCTTTGATATTTCTGTTTTCGTTGTTCTATCACATTAGCTTATTCTTTATCAATTAAAGTGATTGTGCTATTTTAATTTTGTAATTTTATCATTATATGCCTTGCATGAAACTAGTAAAATTAACTGTCATTGTGAAGTTGTAAGTGCTCTGGTGAAACATGTTTTTGGTTGGTACTACAGGAAATGGAGAAGGACAGAATCATGTCATCAATAACCAAGTAGATGCATCCTTGAATGGAAACCCTTCATGTAATCCTTCACCTACCTCAGGTAATTTTTATGTGAGTTTTAACTTCTAGTTAATTTGAAGGTGTAATAGTTAGGTCTATGGTTTAAGTTTCATGACCTGCTAGCTTCATGAGAGTCTCATATATATGTAGGAACTGACAGCCCGATCCTCACAACACGTAAGAGAAGTGTATACCGAGGAAAAGCACTTGAAAAGGAAAACAATAGAAGAAAGGGCAAGATGGTTATTGAGTTTACCTATTCTGGTGGACGTCCACTAACAGCAGACCAATCATCAAAGTTAGCCTCTGAAATGGGGAAGGCTTGTAGGGACTTACTTCCTCTTTGTATCGATGACTGGAGAAAATTCCCTCATGCAGAAAAACAACGGGCTTGGGAGAGAGTAAAGGTATATTTGAAGTGAATTTGCAATTTTTTTTCTTGTTTTGTTTCAAATTATTCAAGCTGGTTTCTGTTTTTGTTTTTTTATAGCCAAATAAGCTTCAGTCAATATATAGATGATAAATTGAAAAGATCAATTCCATAATAAAGGGAAATTGATAATTATAGTGCTAGTGCCACTTTTTTACTCCAAAAACAACAAAAGCCACTCTATTCTCACTCCACATAACACTTTGAAGTAGGTTTTTTAATCTCTCCCCAAAATGATAGAGATCTCAAAAAAAAAAATTACAAATCCTTATTCCTCTCTTTATAATTTATTTGCTGCTAGCTGTTCAAGTCCATAAAATGAAAGCTATATGATCTTAGGAGCATTAGAATTTAGACACAATAAAATAGCATGTAACATAGTTTGCATGTGATAACTCTATTGAGGACATTAGCACTATGAAAGTAAAGCAAATATTCAAGACACAATGCAGGAGGGCTTATAGTTGATTGAATGCACATTATAAAATCATGACTTAACTCTAATAAGTGTGGTCTCAACTTGATTCATCACTAATGACCTCTCGTAATTGCTGCTTGTACTCTAGTCTATACTATTCCTCTTTGTTTGCAACAAAGTGTGCACTATTCGTTTTAATTTGTATGTACACCTTAACAACAACCATCATATGTTTTAAGATGATATAATTAAAGTGCACACATTCATCTTAAGGTTCTAGATTTTCCCTAATTCCCATTTTGATCCAATTATTTCTCATATGGCACTATCTGTGGTGGTATTGTGTTTCAAGAACATGATATTAAATAAATTGAGATACTGTATTAGAATTTATGGTTCTTAATGTTTTTCCATAACTGATTTGCCTTTGTGACAAACAGATTCTAATTTAAATCCATTGTGTCAATTTTTTCACATGCTCTTTTCTAATATGGTTAAATTATTTTTAATAAAAGCTGGATTACATCCTTAGGGGTAAAAAATGGAATGTTTGACTTCTACTTCAGCATGTCTATCCTGTTTTCCTTCAGCAAATAAAGTGAGGAAGTTGCTAAGTTTATGGCCTTGGATATGTTGATATCTAACACACTTTGGAATTACTGTATGATTAGTTGTTTCCCATCCACGTAGTGTGATAACCCATCTTGATTCATGTTTAGAAGGTCCAGCAAGATGTATAACTGTCCAGCAAAACATTTAGGGGAGAAAAAAATTGTTGCAATTAACTATCACATTAGGAGAATGTATTGCTTATCCTTGGAAGGTAAGAAATGGAAAAGCTAAGGAGAGAAGTGTGAGTTTCTTTCTTCCCACATGTTGAAGTTATAATTCGAGTAGTTGATCTCTTTAATTTCTGACATTGTTCCTTTGTAAAAGCTACTACAAGAGACTTCTATACTTGTTTTCTTAAATTTCTAGAGCTATTCTATACCTGTTGCTATTGTTGCTACTTTTTTAATTGATGGATTTGATCCTTTTTATGTGAAAAAAAAAACATTCTCTTCATCTATAGTGATATGTTTGATGTAGAATCGGTTGAATATTGATGACATCACAAAAGATCCTGAAAAGTTCCGAGCTGCTGATAAATGGATGGGCAATCTCCATAGAAACCATCGATGTAAAACTAAAAATAAGTGGAACAAGGTTGGTGATGTTGCTAGACCCAAAGGTTCAAGTGATGATGATTGGAAAAAGGTTACTGAAAGATGGACTAGGGAGATTGAACAAGAGCGATCAATATCACAATCGAATGAACCGTCTGCAAAGGTGAATTATAAATCATTTATGCACTTATAAATTAGTTTATATATTATGTTTGCTGATTTTTTCATTTATAGAAGACAAGGTCAATGATTGGGAGAAATGCACGCAACAATGTCAAATATCTACATAGGGCTGGCTCTAGATCATTTGAGAGTAGGAGAAATGAGCAAGTGGGTATTTATTAATGTTTTTTCTATGCTTATATTATTGATTAATGCTTTAACATTTTCCATACATATCTAAATGTGTAGATTAATCAAAATAACCAACCATTTAATGCCATTGAGTTCTTTAAGCAAACTCGATATAGTGTTCCAAGGCCTGATGGCACAGGAGGTTGGGTATCTCAACAAGCTGCAGAGGATTATGTAAGTTTATTGGATGTGTAAAATTTTAGACTTATTTTAAAGTAATGTGTTATACATAATGTATGTCTTTATTGTTTGTAATTCAGGATAAGATGTATGAAGAATCTCAATCTTCAGATAGTCCATTGACTTCGCAGGAGGTTGTTGATAGGTTTATGAATGCGGTTTCAAGGTCAGACTATCATCCTGGAAGAGGGTATGGACCACCACCAATTGGGAAATCAGCACGACGACGAACTTCTATGGAAGAGTTGAGAGCTGCCTTAGAAGAAACAAAAGCAAAGCTTCAGGAGGAAAGAACCCTACGCGAGGAACAATCTGAACAGGTAATTATTGTCACTTCTATGTTATTGATGGTTCACTAGATATTAGATAAAATATACACCTGCTATAACTGGTTGGAGTGTTGATTGTTGTTATTGATCTGGTTGTTGAGGATATTATTCTTGTTGGCTGTTTTTTAACTATGATTTGGTTAGCTGTGTTTTTGGAAATTGTTGGTTGTTCCTTAACTTCATCTAGTTGTACTCTTTCAAATGCATAAATAATTTAAGGATGGGATCATTTATAGGTTGATAGTGTGGTATGTGGATAGCATGCATGTAGTAAGGTAGAAAAAGAAATAATAGTGTTTTCACTTAAGTGAAAAAAAAATTATGTAAAAGCTGCTTAAAAAATTTCTCAATGTTCTTACAAGATGTGTCTATGTGTTCTAGTTGTTGGATTTGAAAATATGGTCACTAACATATTCAAATAACATTAAGGAATTGGTTTCATAAGGTTTCAACAGCAATTATTTAAGATTTTTTGCAAAGAAAAACTCACTTTGTCACGCAATATTGAAAAGTTCATTCTTCCTTTCCATGTGACAAGCTTCGTTTTGCACTTTTTTAGTTTTTCATAAAAATCTAAAATGAGTATTTACTTTGGAAGATATATTGGATTTGCAATTTGAGCTTATTCAATTGGAAGATATTATGCTAAATGTCTCAGTTTTGTTCTCTTTGGTTTATGTCTATCTAAATTCTAAGTGATATTCAATCTGTTCGAGCTAGTAAATTTTAAGAAACAACGGATGCATCATGGAGGCATTGCATATATTCTCAGCATGTTTTACCTTTGCTCTCTTTTCCTACATGAATAAAGTATAGAAATCTTCCTTATTTCACTTTGTTTAGTCTCTTTTACGGGATTGGGAAAATGTTGGCTTTTAATATTTGGGATACCTTACAAGATCTTGCAAAAGAATTTCTTCAGAAGATTAGATCATGATATTTGTACAAAAAAAATGTTATGAATTGCATTTAAAGCTGAATGTAACTTTCATATCTATGTAAAGTTCTTAAATGATAAATTTGATAGATGTTCTTATTCAAAACTAAATATAAGTTTAATTGTCCTTTGCATATTGGTATGTATGTTTTGCAGCTAGCCAAAATTACTGAACTGGTACAACAACTTTGCTCCAGCTATCCTAGTACTTCAAGTAAGTTATTTCATTAAGCTTTGACATTACTCACTCTCTTTCTTTCATTAATAGTTCAACAGTAAGTATATTTATGTGTGCTTTATTACTTAACATTTTGTTTTACAGAAAATCCAAGTGGACGGGATCGATCTCTGAGGCCATCTGATAATGAAGATAGTGGTGGAAGTGAGGATGAAAGTGGAGAAAGTGAGGATGATAATTGAGATAGATAAGAATTTTTTGGAAATTCCTATGATGGAATATGATCATCTCTTTTAGCATGTTTGAATTGATGCTTTTAACAACTTATGTGTAGGTTTGTTTTGAGGAGGTGGGTAGGGGTTTTCTAACCCTTTTTTTTGAAATATACCTCCAATTGAATAGGATTATGTTTTTGTACATGTCTAAACTAACTCTCAAGAATCTTTTGTCTTGCTTGATGTTTGAACTTATTATATGAGTATTTTGGTTTCACTTTGCACAAGTGTGCAAAGTGATTGATGTATGTTGGAAAAGTTTATGTTTGTTTATCGTAATAGGGTTATGGGTTATACACATTACACAGGTGCAATGAGCTTCTACATAAATCTTAGGTTACCCCAACCAATTCGAGCCGCCGTATATTTACAGGAAAAGGTGTCTTTAAACACCACTTATGTATTTTGCTAAACAGGTGCAATGAGCTAGGTATATATAATGTTCATTTGTATATTAGCCACACAAATAATATGGCTTATCGTATAACATATGCCTATGTTTCAATGCCACGTTTCATAATGTAATTCTTGCGCTAAATTACATTGGCCACGTTTTCTTATTTAACGTCGCAAAATCAACATAACAAACAATTCCATGCATGAAAAGTTTGTATATTAGCCACACGAAAATGTGGCCTATCATGTCACATATGGCCACGTTTCAATGCCACGTTTTAGAGTACAATTTATACGTTAAATTACCTTGGCGACGTTTTCTTACTTAATGTCACCAAATCCATTTCAAAACAATCCCAAATAAAAAACGCGGGAACAAATTTTGCATATTGGCCACACAGCAAAAGTCGCCTATCATATAACTTATGGCCACGTTTAAAAATTAAACATGGCGAAGATAATTTAGCGCGAAAATTACCTTGGCGACGTTTTCTTACTTTATGTCACCAAATCCATTTCATAACAATCCCAACTATAAAAGGCGGGAACAAAATTTGCATATTGGCCACACAACAAAAGTCGCCAATCATATAACTTATGGCCACGTTTTTATGTTGCCTTTCATTATGCAATTTTGGCGCTGAATTATCTTTGCCATGTTTAATTTTTAAACGTGGCCAAATCAATCGGCAACACAGATTGGGCTACGTTTATTAGCCACATTTATTAAACGTTGCAAAATTGATTTTGCCACGTTTTTTACTCAATTTGCAACGGTAATTTGACGTGGCTAAAGCTCAAAATTCTTGTAGTGGGAGAAGGGGAATCGAATCCAGTACCTCTCATTTAAAAGATCAGAGGAGATGCCACCGAACTATTAGGTCAATAGCACAATAAGGCCATTAGCAATTAAGGTTTCTATCTAAATAAGAAGGAAAAAAACAAATGAAAGTAAGAAAGCATTGTAAAGTTAATTTTTTTAAAAGTCAACAAATCCGTTTTATTGTGTGCAACCAATTGTCATGTTAACAT
>JAMXBD010004233.1:0-76410 GCA_024138025.1 Combretum micranthum | reverse complement strand
TCTTGGGTCGAAGCTTAGCTAGGGGAGTTAAGTATTTAGGATGTGGGTGCTAAGTGTAAGTAGGTCGGTCAATCAATTCTTGAGAGTTAAGTATTTAAGACACAGTGCTAAGTGTAAGTGGTCGGTCAATCAGTTCTTGAGGCTAAAGCCTTTAGGGAGTTAAGTATTTAAGACATAGGTGCTAAGTGTAAGCAGCCGGTCAGTCAATCCTTAAGGTTGGAGCTTTGCTAAGGAGTTAAATATTTACAAAGCACGTGCTGAGCGTAAGTAACCCAATCAATTAGTCCTTGAGGCTGGAGCCTTGCTAAGGAGTTAAGTATTTAAGATGTAGATGCTTAGCATAAGCAGCTTGGTCACTTGATACTTGGTATCAGACGACTATATCTTCAACAAGTAATTCAGTATTCAACATTTTTTAAAAACAAAGTCATTTCAGTAGTAAATAAACTGCATAAAAACATGTTCTTAAATAAAATACTTCCTTAGGCTATCTGCATTCCATGTTCTCAGGATTGGTTATCCATCAAGTCATTGCAGACAGTATGCACCATTACTGAGGTTCTCTGTGACGCAAATAGGATCTTCCAAATGGGGACCAGTTTTCCTTGACCTTCCTTAGTACCCATGTTGGCTAGTTTCTAGCGTACTAAGTATTTAGGGTCGATTTCTTATGCCTGACTTTCTTATCATAATAATGTGTAGTTTTGAGTTGGCAAGACATGACCCTTTATTCAGCCTGGTCTTGGAGTTCTTCTATAGTATCTAGGTTAGTTTTTAGTGATGTTTAGTTGATGTCTAGGTTGAATCCTTGAGTTCCGTGGGTTGGAAGTTCTAATTCAACCAGGTATACTGCTTTTGTGCCGAATGCTAATCGATATGGTGTTTCACTTGTAGTCATTAGGTGTATGGTCCTATACCCCCAAAGTATATTAGGCAATCAGTTTGCCCATCCACTATGGTCTCGATCGACGATCTTTCTAATACATTTAGCTATGGTGTGATTTATTACTTCCATTTGTTCGTTGGTCTCGGGATGAGAGAATAATGTGTATCGGATTTCAATGTGATGATACAAGTAGAATTCTCTGAACTAATCATTGTTGAAATGGTTCCATTATCGATGATGATGACTTATGGTACTCTAAATCAGCATAGAATGTAGTTGGCTACAAAGGCTTCTGCGACTTATCCCATGATGTAGGCTACGACTGCTTATACCTCTACCCATTTAGTAAAATAGTCAACCGTGATGATGATAAATCATTTTTGTCCAAGGCCTTAGAGAAGGGTCTAAGTATATCCAATCCCCACAAGGCAAATGTCCATAAGCTAGTGAGTGAGCAGAAGTAGTTGCTTGGTGCATGAGATAGGGGTGCATCTTTTTGGCATTATGGACATTTTTTTGCTATCTCTACTACATCCTTTTTTATGGTTGGCTAATAGTAACCGAGCTGGAGGGCTTTCACATAAAGTGTTTGTCTAGAAACATGGTTGTTGCATTCTCCTGAATGCAGGTCTTCTAAGGCAGCTTGCCCCTATTTTGGTCAAAGACAACAAAGGAGGGGCATGATGTGGCCTCTTATAAATAGAACATCATTTAATAGTGTATAGTTGGTGGCTTGGTACATGAGCTTCTTGACCCCTTTTTTATCGATTGGTAGTATCCTTGCATGCAGGTATTTCTTTATAAGGTCCATCTAGTAAGGCGGTGGGAGGTTTTCTTTAGTGGTAAAGGCTTCTTGGTGTTGTTTGTCAATGGTACGACATGGTAAAGACTCTACGGACACTCCATCTTCTTTCGGCTTGAGGTTTAGGAGGTTACTATTGCAAACTTGGAAAGTTTTTCATCTTTGGTATTTTCTACTTGGGGTGTTTTGTAGACATCCTAACAAGAAAAGTTCGTTATCAATGACCGAATGAGCTCTAAGTACTTTATCATAGCATCTCTTTTGGTTTTGTATTCTCTTATTGTACTACAAGTTAAGAGTCCAAGTAAATTATCAGATTATCGCTCCAACTTCTGTTGCTAACTTTAGTCCTGCTATGAACTTTCCTAACTTAAGGTTCTGTCAACATGTAGAGCGCATTTCAGTTTACCTTCCCAAATAGGTTCTTTTACGGGAGAGGTATTGTGTATTCCATTATGAAATCTGCTAATACTTAGACTTTAATGGTACACTGGACTTGAATTGCACCCTGTATATGCTTAATTTGATTACATATTTCATCATGTTACCTAATACGTTAAGCTAGTGGAGGATGGTGCGAAGCACTTGTTCAGTAAGGACTGTTACTTGGTCCGCTTTGAAGTACAACCTACGTCTTCTAGCCTAGAGGATAACCGCTAAGGTGAATTTCTCAACCTTACAGTACCTTTCTTTTAACCCTTGGAGCACATGAATGATGATTAGATTGGCCTGTGTTTGCCTCCATTTGCTTTAATGAGGATGGAAGACATGGCTTTGCTGCTCACTGCAAGGTAAAAAAATAGTTCTTCTCGTTGTATGGGTTTAGCCAAGACTAGTGGAGTTACAAGGAACTCTTTCAAATTTGCAAACGCCATGTCGCAATCTTTGGTCCACTTGAATTCTATTAGGTTCTTAGGAATCTTAAAGAACTCAATTCGACACTTCAGGATATGAAGCGACTTAGGGTTCGGATATGGCTAGTGAGTCTTTGAGCGTCCTTTACTGATTTGAGAGGCATCATTTCCAGTATGGCTTTAATCTTAATTGGGTTTGCTTCAATTCCGCATTGCGTAACCATATATCCTTAGAATTTTTTGGATGATGCTCTAAATATGCATTTATAGGGTTTAATTTCATTCGAAATCCTCTCAGTTTATCAAAGGTCTCGTAGATATCCTTAAGGTGACCTTCTAAGCTTTTGCTTTTATCAATGATGTTGTCCATGTAGACCTTAATGTTCTATCCGATCTGTGTATTGCAAACCATTGTAACTGGTCTTTGTTAGGTGACTGTAGCATTTTTCAAGCCGAAGGGTATAGCCTTGTAGCAGTATATGCCAAAATCTATAACAAACAACATGTGCACCTGGTATTTTGGTTCCATCATTATCTGGTTGTATCTAGAGAAAGCGTCCATGAAACTCAATAGGAGTGGCCATACGTGGCATCAACCAGTTGGTTTATCTTTGGGAGCAGGAAGCAATCTTTGGGTCGTGCTTTTGTTGAGGTCGATGTAGTTGACACACATCTTGTCACGCTCCTAAGGGTACTTTAGTTATATCATGACATTGTGTAACACGTTGATGACCTAAATATTCCACAAGTTCATAACATGACCACACCATGGAATGTGAATTCAATAGGATCTTTTTGGTTGCCATGATAAGAAATAATGTACACATATAAGTCACATGACAACCACACTACATCTTAAAGATTACAACATGGTCTAGTCTTTAATATTACAGATGAGCTCTCAAATAAAATAAGAACATAAACTAAACTATCATCTACTACTAAAAATTTATAATCTCCAATCCCTACTGGCTTTAACATCCATATTACTACATAGCTCCGTGAGGAAACTAGCTATAGTTGGAGGAGTACCCTGGAAGATTGTACGAGTGTGAGCGAAACCACAACTTAGTGAGATAACTAAATCATACCACACATCAAACAATTGCCAAGCAAGTATATTAGTAAACATATGCAATGCCACAATCAATCATATGCACAAGTACAAGCTTGAATAATTGGAATCCAAATAGGATGGAGATTTACACCTTTTAGTTAGGGGTGAAAGAACCAGGTACAATCATCTACCATGCCTAAGAAAGATTAATAACCAAAGAAAATGGGTACCATTTATCCTCATAAATCATTTGAAAAATATTTCATTTTTAAACTTGGAACTTAGAAACACCATTAAATATTAGCAATCTCATGTCGATGCCACGGGCGGCATTCCTTCAAATGCCTACTTCGTTCTCATGGAATCGAGTGGAACAAAGGTAACATAGTGTAGAACTAGACACCTTTCATCTAGAAAAACAAAGCAAATAATAGAGAACCAAAATGTTTATAAGTAGCAGGGCTACCATGCCTTAATGCAACAATAAAATTTGTGCAATGCGTAATAAATTTATTATATAGTCAAATAATAATAAGTCAATTTCTTAGGTGACCATACAATTCATGGACACTCTTCAACTTACTTTATCAACTAATTATCATGAAAAGAAATTATCATTTTCAATATCATACTTCTGGCAACCAAATATACACCAATCGACATATAATAAACTTGAATCCCACATGCATAACAATTTTAATATAAATATCATTTCAAATTCCACTACACTATAAACACAAACAATGTAATATATTAGAGTTACTTACCTATTCGTATTTTCTCATCAATCATAATAATTCTCATGAAGGTCCATGATTGATCTGTATCTCTTAAAAAATGAGATAACGTATACTCATTACTACAGTAATAATTACATAATAAATCTTATTGTGCCTTTTGTGTCCTAAATTTGAGTTTTATCATTCCTAATCTAATTTTATCATTTAGATATATGTTTTGAAGCACATAAAGCCTAAGTTTCTCCTATTAAGCTATAAAATTCACATAAACTCATTTTTTTAGGAAAAGTGCTCTAAATGATTTTAAATACTAGTTTTAATCACGTAATACTAAACTAAGCATATCGTACTCATTTTACCTCTGATTTTAGCATATGAATAGGCATTGAAAAGCTTATTGAACTTAGTTTTTAATTATCCAGATTAATCATTCATCTTGTATATTTTTCCTTATGTATGTTACACTGGGGATTTGAATGGTGTCATTATGATGTTTAATATCCTTATTGTGTATTTTTAATTCTCATTTTAAGTTTAATTCCTTGTTTTATGTATATTTCATCAAGTTTTAGTCATTAAACTTAATTTAAGTCCATTACCCTACCTTTCAGCCAATATATATATAATTATATTTATTTTCATTATGCTTCCATGAATCTTATTTTAGATATGCATCTTCAGTAAATTTGCCATATCAACTAATATTTTTATGATCTATATTAATCTATACTTGATATCCTTGTCATCATATAGTTTCCAACACTCATGTTTATGTTTTCTAGAGTGTTTCTTAAGTCTAATTTCTTAATCACAACCTATATCATCATATTAGTTAATATGCACCTGAATTATCTAAATCTAGTTTTGCAAACTCTAATTTATCTACATGTGCTAAGACACATATAGGTCTATAGGAATATATTATTGAAGTCCAATTACTAGATTTCAAAGTTAAATTATCATCTATTCATTTAATATTTTGATGGCATTAAATTGTAATTATAAACCGAAATCTTATACATTCATATATGATTATATGCTAAAGTTTAATCATATATTCCATCTTTTATATCCTTACTAGATTAAGTATGTATCATTTGTCATATTCAAGTATGAATTACTTGAAATTCTCTTATAGGGCCGAAAACTTCCAATAGGGTCCTAAGGTTTTCTAAGCTTTGTATTTTCTTTTCAAATTCATTTTTATTCATGAATGCATATTATATATAAATTAAATTACTGGAATTGATTATGGAATAAGTTTGTACTAAATCATGGCAAAAAAAATTCATTATAAGGTATAAGTGTTCATATTATGATTCAATGATTAATACAACTTCATAGATCACACTCTAAGATGGTATTACTCAAGATAATCTAAGTTTCATGAATAAAAAGACATGTCATTCATGATTTTCTGTATAGGGTGTTAGATTCTCTTAAAATAGTTTTGGTGATAACAAATGAGTAAAAATTATCACTAATGAGTTTATTAAGTATGTAGTATCAAGATTAAAGAGAAAGAAGAAAAATGATGACGAGTATCAGAAATGCAGAATGTTTTCCAGAATGTTGCTTTAAGGATAAAGAATTTTTCCAAAAATCCAAAACCTTTTACAAAACCTTTCACTGTACTTTTGACAGCAGCTCTATATCACGTGATTTCACTGTTCATCTTCTCCAACTTGATGCAAATCATTCTAGTTCAACGCTGTACTTTTGATAGCAATTCTATATCACGTGATTTCACTATTCATCTTCTCCAACTTGATGCAAATCATTATATTTCAGTACAAAATGAATCTTGAAGACCTAGCTTCGAGTAAAATGAGTTTATTTGGGTAATATACTCATTTGTTCCACCTAAGTTGGTTAATATTCAAGGGGATTTAACGATTATCTCAAGTTTCTCTCTACAAACGGAAGAAAAATCTTCATGAACAGTACCATAACTTCTTTGAACAACTGTTGCACGTTTTTCTCCTTTAAGACATGTGAATATCAGTATCTACAATGTTTCAAGACAAGGATAAGTTCATCACTTACCTAATTTTATGGGATTCATGTGTGAGTTCAAAAAAGGAACGTTATCTATTTTTGGTTTAGATAAAGAAGAAAAGATCAGATTATGATGAATCAGTTTGGTTTTCAAATTTCAAATCAAGATAAATATCACCACAATATCTGGAAGAAACATATCTCATCTTATCTTTCTACCCAATTGAAGATACGGAAGAATTCAAATTCGAAAAACAGATAAAGAATAAAAGATTTTTAATGAGATTTTTGGGAAAGCTTATCCATCTTCCAAACAACTTTTGGAATGTTAAGGAAGAAGGAATATATTATACATAAGATAGAGAGAAAAAGAAGAAGAAAGAAGTAAAAAAAAAAAAAAAGGAGCTAATACTATTCACGCACAAAAAAGAAGCTCTTTTTTCTTACCAAGTATATACAGAACAAAACCCAGAAGTTTCATTTTGCCTAGAATATTCATAATTTCTTCTTACGGTTCAACAAGCAAGCTGATCTCTTTGCAATCTTTCTTTTTGCATTTTGATCTAAAAAATTTCTTTTCTTTTTGTAATTGAAGGAACGTGTTATTGCCTTCTTAGTTGATAGCTTAATTACAAGTTTAGACTCTGTAGATCGGTTGTAGCTAGAGGATAGCTGTGAGAATCGAACAAAGAGAATTGCACAAGCTTGTAATTTGTTCTTATTGGATATAGTGGAACAAAACTCATAGGATAACGAGATCCTCTGCTCGGAGCTGGAAGAGTGGACTGATGCATAAGGCGAAACCACTATAAATCGCTAACTGATTTTCTATTCTCTATCCTTTTAATTTTACGCAATTTATTTTTATATTTGTTATATTGATATATTGTTCTTGTTTTTCAAAATTGAAAGGGGATTATTTTTTAAAGGAAAAAATTTGTAATAATCAATTCAACCCCCCTTCTTGATTATTATTTTGGGACCAACGTAGGGCCAAAACATATAGGGGTAAAACTTGATATGTTTTTATTATTTTTCATAATATTCTTTAGTAAACATGCCTGATACTTAGAGTAAGATAGGAATTACCTTGTTTGAGGAGATTTAAGATAATTTTCCTTAGGTTTGGGGGAAGGACTAAAACTTGTTGTGCTTAAAACAAAAGATTAACTTAAGTTTCTATTGTAATCTATACTTGAACATGATATAGACATGGAATAGAGTAGAGATTACCTTGGTTTATTGAGAATCGAAGTTGATATTCCCCTACTATAGAGGTGACAAAAACCCTAACATGAAGAATAAGAATGGATGAGTTTAATTCTTAGAATAAACCAACTTAATTAAGATAATTCCTTACCTTAGATAGTTGATTCTTGAAGTAGGAATTTCTTAGATATTTTCTAGGGTTTTTGAGTAGTGATTTGAGTAATATGGGTATAGTTTTTCTTAAGGTTTTTGTCATAGTTGTAATGCATGAAAAACAAAGTGTTTGATGTTGATATTTATGCTAAAAAGAAATGAGGCTAACGGCACAAGGGGTCCTTGTTTTGGGTTGATGTCAAGACCTTGATTTCACTTTCATGTATTCTATTTAAGGAATTAAAGAAAGTGATGATGTTGATGTTTGGATTGTTATTTAATGGGGGTTTATGGTTTATGGGGCCTTTATTGTCTTGAGACAAGTGTTGGTTATGCCTTTATGTTTCCACTATTGGTTGATGGTGATGCAAGTGGAAATGATGTGTGTGTCGTTGGCTTTAAGCTCAAGATTCATGACAATGAGGAGAATTATAGGTCTTGATTTATCTTTTAGTTCATAAAAGGCATTAATGAGAGACATTGAGAAATTGGATGATGTTGATGTTTGTTAGTTATATGCATGGTCTTTCGACAATTCTAGGGCTTTTCTTTGAAAATGACACTCCCTTGTCTTTCTCATTACTTGACTTAATTAGGAGAAATGAAGTTGATTGGATGAAAATTTAGATTTTTCTGGGCTATGCATGGGATTCATGGTTCAAGAGGGAAAATTGGAAAGAAAATGTGGTCCCAAGCAGAGAACATACATGAGTTTATGGAGGCTAAATCAAGACAATGTAGATTGCATAGGGCCTATATCATTTAATCATGAAGATTCCTCAATGATTATGAAGATAGAATGATTGGATGGCTTTCTTCCTCTTTTATGCATAAAGATCAGAGGGAGATTGCAAGAATTCTAAGGTTTGTTTTGCATCAAATCACTCATTAATGCTTATTAGAGGAGAGTTGCTTTGTATTTATAAAAAGAATGAAGATAAGATGATGATGTGACATCTTTTCTCCTCCATGAATCAAATGGCACCTCCTTCTCTCTCATGAAGATCTTGGATGGTTCAAGAATGAATAAAGAAGAAAAATATCACATTGATTTGATATTAAAAAGCTTCATGAATACAATACAATACTTAAGCTATTGCATGAATATTGAGTAATCATACAATATAAGTTATTTCTAGAAAACAACTTTTAAATTATGTCCAAAGGTTCTATATTTTTCTTACATAAATTATAAATTTAAACCTTACATAATTGAATATTTTTAGGTTTGTCTCTTTTGCAATTAGGATTTCTAGGCTTGATAGATCAAATTAGGATATTATGCTCAGTAGACTAAAAAATATCTAAATTTCATGATTATATATTCAAAATTTTTATTTGAGCTCTAGATTGTAGATTTTAATATGTTATTGGCTACATCACATTAATCATCTCTAGTGATTTATCTCAAAATTTCTCTTTACTAACCAATAGACTCTAAAAGATTAATCGCCTCATATTTCTTTTAACTTTTTAAGGTCTAGCATTTTTATTTAGTAAGTTTATTTCTCTATACCTATAATCTTATATTTGGTATATTTAAATAGCTGGGAAATTACTTACTCTAGTATATAACACAATTAGGAAAATTTCTGTGTGCATTTCGTGCTTACTATCTAAATCTGCTTTCTATTATTTATTTGTGAATTTTAATTTCTAATTACTAAACTCATAATGGAAAAATCTCAAGGATTACAATCCCCCCGTGCCCCGTGCGGCAACCCAACACCCCCCCCCCCCCCCCCCCCCCCAAAAAAAAAAAAAATAAACTTTTTCTTCAAAGTTGGTAGCGTAACTAATTCATCGAATAAGTAAGGATAATTCTTTCTGACTTCATCCATCAATTCCCCCCGTAACTTCTTCTATCTATGGGTCCCACAAGATTTTGACATACCAAATTTCTTTATTTCTATGAGTCTACACCTTGCGATCCAATATTTGCATTGGGTGCTTCTCATATGTTAAATTCCCTATAAGTGCAAGATGCCCTAACTCGACAACTTTGTTGAGATCAAGTATGTACTTTCATAGTATCAATAGATGAATTATGTCATGAATTCTAGTCAAGTTAGGTGTTGAGGTTAAGCAATATGCTAACTCTCCCACTCTTTCTAATATCTCAATGGTTCGATATACCTTGGACTTAATTTCCCTTGTGTTAGCCCTTGATGAAGACTTTTAATCGGATTCACTTTTAGATATATATGATCTCTTACCTGAAATTCCAAATCGCTCCTTTTCACATCTGCCCAACTTTTCCTTCGATCTTGTGATTCTTTCATCTTTCATTTAATCACTGCTACTTTCTCAATGGTTTCTTGCACCAATTTTGGCCCCATGGCTATATTCTCTAAATTATCCTAAAACAACAAAGATCTACATTTATGTCCATATAAGGCTTCAAATGGAGGCATTCCAATACTTGAATGATAACTGTTATTATAAGTAAATTTTATCAATGACAAGTGTTAGTCCTAACTTCCTTTCAATTCTAGAATACAAGATCGCAACATATCCTCCAAAGTCTGTTTCATCGTTTTAGTTTGTCCATCTATCCGTGGATGATAGGTAGTGCTAAATTATATTTGAGTTTCTAAGGCTTTCTGCAATCCTACCCCAAATCTAGAGACAAGCTTTGGATCTATTCTGATACTATTCTAGCTGGTACACTATATAATATGACTTTTTCGTTTAAATATAGCCATGCCAATTTTTCCGATGGATAAGTCATATTCTTAGGTAGAAAATGAGCTGACTTAGTGAATCTATATATAATGACCCACATAGCATCATATACAACATTCATTTTAGGATAAGAACACACAAAATCTATAGAAATCTGATCCCATTTCCATTCTAGAATAGGCAGTTGTCACGTCCCAAAGGGTACCCTAAACGCGACAATCCGCCACACTTGATATTTAAACTCAAGTAAGACCACCTTAGTCTCTCCATGAGTTTGAACATCGAGTGTAAGGCTCGCGTTCAACATATAGGGACCATACTTTGCTTCGAAATAGTTTAAGGAGACATACATAGCAATAAGAATGTAGATCATAATAGTTATATTTAGATTTATTCTATTACATGATCTAAGGGGGCATACCCTCGTAAAAAACATTAAGAGTTCTCAAGCTCACAAAGTCTCTTATATCGTCCTTCAAATACCAGTTTAGGAGATTCAAATAGAAGTCTACGCTTATGTCTAGGTCCCGGCCCCATCATAAAGCTCCTTAGAGTGTAAAAACTGTACCTAATGATAGTGGCTTCTCAGGGATAGCCAAAAGTATTCATACTGCAATAAGAAACTACTGGGGTATAAGCTTACTGGCTTAGTGAGATTCGATTCCAAATACTTAATACTCAATAATAGTACATAACAGACAAGTTATGAGCAACCATATGGAATGCACAAGCAAATGATCATATAAGCATATGACTTTCCAGGAGCTATATGTGAATGGATTTACGCCCTCCATTCGGGGTTGGGATGGTCCATAAGTCATGCAACCATACTCCCGATCTCTTTCTCTTGATTATACAACCTCTGTTGTTATATTGTTACTAATATACTTTTGTCCCACCAAAGGTATATCAGCTAATGCAATGTGACTCACTTCGTGATATGCATGTACAGTTTATTCATATAATCTTGGCATGTGAATTAGGTAAGTTAAGGGTGATCATAGAGAATTTCAGATAATTCAAGTCTATATTAACTTATACAATATTTTCACAACAAGTCTTGTTTCGATATTCTTAACACTCATTCAACTAGATTAGATCACAACTCATCTCAATTTTATCTTTCCCTAATTATAATGCTACTATGATTACAAGTATATAGATGAGCACAACTATTTAAGAATTGAACTCACTCGGCCATAGAGAGAAATCCACTAGTCGTAGTAGTCTTCGGAGAGTGGAAATCCGTCCTCCAAATCACCTAAGTATAAGGAATACCCGAAATGAGTATTTCTTATAAAGTTCTATTAACTCATCAATTCTATTTACTAAGTTCATCAATTTTCGCATAAGTTAAAGTCCTAACTTCAAATGACCATATCTAACTCATTTTAACTCGGAATTGAGCTTATTATGTACCGATTTCTATCTAATTTGGAAGATCTATCTACTCCCAACATTATTTTCAAGTTTTGGAAATGTTTATGTCATGAGATTCTGATCAGTTCTGATTGGTCGAAATTTCCAATTTCGAAAAATAGTTTTGTGATGTTTGTGTGTTCCTAGCATATAGATCAACCATCCATGCAATATTGATGATTTCCTATCATGAATGGCATGTTATGAACTTGATGCATGCATGCTCTTGACAGTATTTGCTAAAAGGAAATTTAAGAAACTTTTTATTTGTAAAACTCCATGACTATTTACTTTCAAGAGAACTAGTTTCCTAACTTTGATCATTCCCTTTGTTTTGGATTTATTTTCTTAAGAAAATCAAATTATCCTTGTTTAAATTGAGTCTTCATTATAACTATTACTTAAGCCTTCATTTCTACATAATAATTTGCATTTTACACTTTGTAAATATGTTTTCAAATAAGATTTATTCAAAAATCCGAATTTTTAGAAATTAAATTTTGAATGATTCTTTTGGGTAAATTTTGTTTAATGTATTAAAATTTAAGGCTTTACTATACCTATTCCTTAAAGACTTCATTTATTACATAAAACTTTCATTTGGAGCTTGGAAAATAGGTGTTTTTATGGCCATCATCCAAAATTACGAATTTCACAAGTTGACTAGTAACTCAAGATTTCCTATCTTGTTTCTACTCTTTGTTTTACACATTAATCTCATCAAAACTCATTTCAACTTATAACAATCATTTCTTAATGATATCTATTACCTATACCCTTCATTTTTTATATAAAACATGAGTTTTAGAGTTGATAAAAGGGTTTTGAAAATATAGCTTTGAAGTTATACGAATTTGTCTTTGAACATTTCAAACAAAAACTTTTCATTTTTAAGCTCTTTGTTTCATTTACTTAAAGATCCACTAACTACAACATTTATAGATATAAGACAAAGCCTTTATTAAGCATTAATGCATGAAAACATAAAATATTCATGAAACCATGAATGTCAAGTATATTATGAGTGTCTAAATGCTAGATCTACTACTTATGATGCACGAAAAGAAGTTTAAAGGCATGAACATAGATTTTTATGCAAGATCTCTACTTTACTCTAGTTTTACATGCATGAACATGAAAATTATTTAATGAAAACACATTTAAACACAAGATCCACTCTTGTGATGGCTTGGTATTCATGTATTAGTATTTTCTTGTCCCTAGCAAATGCTCATGGGGACTAAAAGTGAAAATACTCATGAATAATCTTACCATTACAAGATTTAATGGTAGAATAGGGTTAAGATTCTTCACCTAAGGCTTGACTCAAATGAAAATTGAAGAAGAAATGAGCTTGTGTGTGTCTGTGGAGGAGAGGCTCACGGCAAGAGGAGAGAAAAAGAGAGGTTTTTGTTAGTTTTTTGAGCAAATGAGATAAAGTGAAAGAGAGAGAAAGTTAAAGGTTATATATATTAAGTGAAATTAGGGTTTGTGTGTATTATAAAAAGGAAATAAAATAAAACAATTTGGAGCCAAATTGGGGGGTATATCCGCCGACCATGTAAGGAGTGAGAGAGAGGGAGAGTTTTGAATTTGTTTAATTTGTAATTTATGAAATAAAATGTAATAATTGGTTAATAGACAAAAATTTCTTGAAAAAGAAAATATAATGAGTGTTTGTAAGGATGTAAGACTAGGGTATGGGTTGCGTGTGTAGGTTGTACTTGTGAATAGTAATAAATAGTAGACAAGACATTTACTTTACCGGTAGTAAGGAAAATATGGGAAAAAGGCTATAATTATAATTTTCATAACCCGAAAAATTATAAAACATATATTTTTGAAATCCTTATAAAATTTCGGTTGTAAAAAGTATTCCAGAATATATTTCTGAATTCCTAGTTCCAAGGCTCGCATTTCCATAATAGAGCTTAGGAAGGCCCATAATAGAAAATTTTTCGAAATCAGAACTTTTTATGGTTCGAAATATACTTTAAAATAATATTCCACATTAAATTATTTTACAAAAATTCTTTTAGTTGAAATCGAAAAAAAGTCAGATCTAGGGTTCCTAGGTTTCCCTTCCTAAACTAATCCGGTTTAGTGTTTTAGTTTCCGATTTCCGAAGTTTACTTGGTTACTAGGAAAACCGGGGTTTACATGAATTACGATACTCCACTTAAGGTTCCCGAGTGATTTTCCGGTTTAGAACCCTATCAATTTGAAAACTGATGTTTTTTGTTTATACAACATATTTAATTTGAGAATATTTATTTTAAATTTTATTTTTGTAAGTTTTTTTTTAAATATCTCTTAACGTTTTCGGAATTTTTAAATTAGGTTTTATTTCTAAAGTCTTAACATTACTTACTGTTTAATAATTTGTTTTTAAGTTCTATATTACCCGATTTTACGAGTCAGAGTTAAGCATAAAATTTATTATACGTAATGGTTTCAGATTTAGAGACTATTAAGTTCTTATTTTACTTTTAAGGATTTTCCTTTTTCTTCAAGATTAAAAATTTTTTGGATTTGTTCATGATTTTAGACTAGTTGAAGTTCGGTTTTAATTGGGAGTCATTTTTAAAGTTTATTTTCAATGTTTATTTTTGAATTAAGTATTGAAATTTTCTAGGGCTTACAACAGTGGTTGTAATAATCCTCTCGTTCTTTATATTTCAGCCTTTATTCTTTTGCAAACATCACATTTAGCAACAAAATCTGCAACATCTCTTTTCATTCCATTCCACCAGTGCACACTTTTCAACTCCTGATAAGTCTTAGTCTCACATGGATGATCTGAATATTTAGAATAATGTCCTTCATGCATTAATTCCTTTCTCAATTTTGAATCATTGATAAACATAACCTATTATTTGTTTTGAGAACTCCTGCCTCATCTACTCATAATTCTTTATGCTTACCTTATGTTAAACTTTGAATAATATCTTGGGATCCAGAATCTTGCTTCGAAGCATCTTTAATCTGTTGAAGCAATGTCAGCTCCACAATCAAATTAGCAATTTTGACATCAAGGTCTTGCATAGTAAATTACAAGTGTAACTTCTCAAATTCCAGGATGACTTCTCTTTGTGCTGTCAATATTGAGGCTATTTCTCCATAACTTTTATGACTTAGAGCATCAACAACTGCATTACCTTTTCCCAAATGATAAGTCATGCTTAAATCATAATCCTTAATCAATTCGAACCATTTACCTTGCCTCATGTTCAGTTCTTTTTGTGTGGACAAGTATTTTAAGCTCTTATGATCCATATAAATTTTACACTTTTGACCATATAGATAATGTTGCCATATCTTCAGAGCAAATACAATAGTCATTAATTCTAGATCATGTGTATGATAATTCATCACATGGGCTTTAACTGTCTTGATGCATATGCTATTATTTTGCCATTTTGCATCAACACACATCCTAGTCCATTTTTTAATGCATCACTGTAAATAGCAAATGGGTCCTTATTATTGGGTAAAACCAGTATTGGAGCTGACACTGATCTTCTTCAACACTTGAAAACTTTGCTCATGTTTCTCATTCCATTTGAACTTCTCATTTTTATTGGTCAACTGAGTCAAAGGTCGTGTTATCTTAAAAAATTCTTGGACAAATTTTCTATAATATCCAACTAATCCTAGGAAACTTCTCACTTTAGCTATTGTCTTTAGACTCTTCCATTCTATAATAGCATTAACCTTCTCGGGATTCACAGATATCCTTCTCTCGACACTACATATCTAAGGAAAGATATATGTTTCAACTAAAGCTTACACTTAAACAACTTGGCATATAATTTATTCTCCCTTAATATCCGTAATACTATCCGGAAGTGTTCATCATATTGTTCCTCTGATTTAGAATATATCGATATATCATCCATAAAGACAATCACATAAATATCTAATAAAGGTCATATAATCTTATTCGTGAGATCCATGAAAACTGTTGGTGCATTTGTTAATCCGAATGGCATCATTAAAAATCTGTAATGATGATAACGAATTCGAAATGCAGTCTTAGGTACATCTCTTGCCTTTATTCATATTGATGATATTCTGACCTTAAATCAATACAAGAAACATCCTCACTTCTCATAATTAATCAAACAAATCATCAATCCAAGGCAAAGGTACTTATTCTTGATAGTAACCTTTTTTAAATCTCTATAATCAGTATAAAGTCTCATTGATCCACCCTTTTTCTTTTCAAACAACATCGATGCTCCAAAAAGTGATACACTAGGATTGATAAATTCTTTATCAAGCAATTCTTACAACCGCACCTTTAATTCTTTCACCTCTATAGGTACCATTTGATAGGGTTGTTTTGATATTAGCTCAGTCCTCGATATCAAATCTATAGTAAACTCAACATCTTTTGGCAGAGGTAATCTTAATAATTCATCTAGAAATACGTCTGGATATTCGCACAAAATTTTAATAGTTTGAATATCTAGCCTTTCAGAATCTCCTTTGAAGGCATATATCATGCTTTCACTTAACTCACTGACTCTTTCTTCAATTTTCGAAGGCATATGTCATGCTTTCACTTAACTCATTAACTCCTTCTCTAATATCTTCAAGATCCATAATTTCCATTTGTTTTCCTTTAAGAATTTCTCCAGTAAATTTAACTTTTTTTCCCCTCACAATTAAGGAAGGAAATAGTCTTAAGTCAACAATCAACCTTAACTTTTGTAGTTGATAACCATGTCATCCCTAATATAACATCATATCTTTGCATATCGACTAATACCAAATCAGAAAAACTTTCTTGTTCATTGATTTTTAGTGGAAATCTTTTTTGCTACTTCACATGTCGTAACCATACCTCTGATAGGTGTTGAAATCCCTAATCCCTTCTTCATTGTTTCATTGGATAATCCTATCCTTCTTGCTAGTTTGGTATTGATGAAGGAATGTGTAGCGCCCATATCAAACAATACATACGTAGAGTTCTCTTTTATGTGTATTGTCCCTACAATGAATCTGATATCTTCCATCTCCATCTCATCCTAAATGTTTTCTTCATACTCCTCCTTAGGTTCACTTTCTACCGGTGTTTCATGCATTGCATACACCCATGCAATTCCAGCTGACTTGCTATTATTGTTATTATCGTCCTTCCAGATTTATTACTCCAATTATTCCCTTGGATTGAGATGGTGCTGTAGCTGCATTCTTTGTTTTGTGTGGATAATTTATTGAGATATGTCCAGCTTTCTTACGTGTGAAACATTCAGCTCCTAATTTTTTCAGATATCCACTGGCTACATGACCACTTTATCCACAAAAATAACACTTGTGTTGTAATTGGGGACATTCTCTTAGGTAATGAGATCACTTACAATTTCAGTAAGTAAGTTTACTTTTTAGGCATGGAACTTGTTCTTGGACTGTGTCCTCTTTCTAGATGCTTGCCCTCTCTTCTTATATCGTTCTACCTCATATTTTCTAGCATGCTTGGTCACTCGTGCTTTCTCAACAAGAGTAGCAAAGTCAAAGATTTCAAATTCAACCAATCTCCTCTAAAAATGCAGCTCTAGTTCAACCTTGAGGACTTATCTTTTCAGATCATGACTGTCTCTGTAGGCATCATGTGCAAATGGGAGTAATTGATTAAACTCATGCTCATATTCATCAATTGTCTTATTACCCTAAGTTAAATTCATAAAATTAGTACTATCCTTCACCTTCAAGCTACTTAGAAAATACTCCTTCAGAAATTCCTATCTAAAAACATCCCATGTTACTAGTTGCAAAAATGTTCTCTGTTTAGAATCCCACCAGATTCTTGCTTTCAGTCTCAAGAGATAGGATCCATAAGATACTTTCAGAGCTTTAGGCACCTAAAATACATTAAATGATCTTTCGATTTACGTAAGCCAATCTTTAGCATCTTCAAGCTCGCTAGGAAGTCTTTCAAAATATCTATTATACTTGATAAATTTTGGTAACATATTTTTCCATTGTCTAGGCATAGGTAGTGGAGGTAATATGTCACACTCAACTCGAGGTGGTGCCTGTTTCTCTACAACTGATTTTGATGGTTGTTATACTTCACCTTACCCTACAACAGGTGGTTTGATTGGAGTAGCACGAGTTCTAATTCTCTGTTATGCTGTTAGGGGCACTGTTCCTGAACAAGTAAAGCTTGTAGTATTGCTTGGGGTACTTGTCCATTTTGCAAAGCTTGTAGTATTGAAGCATTCTGCTGCTCAATAGCCAACAAAATTGGTCATAACTGATCTTATGGCTGGGGTAGGACATTCTATGGATCAATTCTTTATTGTTCAGCTTGTCAAACTTCAAGTATTTGTCTATTTCCTATTCTAGCAGCTCTTACCCTTGATTTATGTGTTCTAAATTCATCAAAACCTTATTCTTATAAGAATTTTCAAGGAACTTCACTCATTTATCATATTATATATCTCAAATTACGCATATCTTGTGATAATCTCTACATACAGATAGAAACATACATAACATATTTTTATTAACTCAAAGCTCATATTACATGCTACAACTTTTTCACATAAGATAGATTTTTACATATAAGTTCTAACATGGTAGTCATACATTCATCGTGTTATCACAAACCTAGTGAGTGCTAATTTACACAAATGAAACTTGCACTAAACTGCATTATCAATTTCACTTTTCTGCATACAATACTAATTACTACTGTTGCTAAAGTCAAGTAAACACACTCAATCTGGACTCCTATCCTCCTACTGCACTACTTATGGACTCAGATATAAGGGTCTCTTCCCTTTGTCAAGTGGATCCAATCGAGGAGACTCTAGTTACTGAAAGAATCACCACTGCTTGTGCTGATCCTCCATGATCTTAGCCATGGTGGTGCATTCTCTGTTTCTTGCTTCCTCATGGTCATTCCTTGTTTGGAGCCATTACTTGCTGTCTTACTGAAACTTGTTCCTCCATTAACCATTCGTCCATACTGGGTACACAGTAGATAAGAGATACAAGTGGTGGTTGATCCCTCTCCATGTATGCTGCATGCACCTAACCATAAGCTTGATTGGTTATGGCAAAGATTTCTTCCATAGTGGTGTGTACAAGAAATCCTTAGTTGGCTCTTGTTTCATCTTCTTTCTATGCTCATCATTTTCATCTAATCCTATTGGTTACTCATACATTTATACCTCTTGGACTAGTGGAAGCTCCACTGATTGACAAACTCGATTCGAACTTTCCTCATAAGAGTTGGTCCTTTGCATTGACTAGGGGTGTTCATTAGGTATAATTAGCTCTCTTGCCATCATATCCTCTTTTTTTTTATGGGTGGAAATAAATTTTCCATGATATAATCAATCATTTTCTCATATGCAAATGGATTTATATCCCTACATCCGATATGATCATTTCTCAAATCATGAGCATAGATGAGTCCCTATCCTAATCACTCCTATACTTGAAAATTTGGTGGTGGTGGTCGTGATGATTTATCTGATACTATAAACACTACATCATCAATTTCTAATCCACCACATCTTCTCCTCACAATTTTATCTAAGTTGTAAATAATCTCTATGGGTGTTATAGTAATGCTCTAAACGCAGGAGAAAGTCCTTTTCCAAGTAATGAGCATGCCATTTAGTTCTCATAGAAGCCCACTAATAATCATATCCTCAACTAGAAGTCATAGCCTTCATCTATATTTATTGAGATTTTCTTTTTCTAGCATTGCAAAAGTTTCCCATTTGATCATTAGTATTGCCTTATCTAACTATTCTACTACTTGTATCTTTATATGTATTCATCTTTCCTATTCGTGCAGCTAGGCTTTAATATCAACTTTCCTGTCACGTCTTTAGGGGGTATCCTAGTTGTATAATGACACTGTGTAATAAATTGATGTGTTAAATATTCCACAAGTTCATAACATGGGTGATTAGAGAGAAATACAAGTGCATGATCTAACCAAGCCACACCATGGAATGTGACTTGTATGTATGCATCATTTGTTATCATGGAAACAAAAAAGATCCTGTTGAAATCACATTCTATGGTGTGGCTTGGTTAGATCATGCACTTTTGTTTCTCTCTGATGACCCATGTTATGAACTTGTGGAACATTTAGGTTATTAGTTTGCTACACAATTCCATGATACAACTAGGGTATCCTTAAGGGCGTGACACATCCAACATTTGTTGCTTGCCTTTTTTACCATAACAATATTAGCCAGCCATGTAGGTTGTTTCTCTTTCTATATGAATTTAACCCTAAGGAGTTTCTAGACTTCTTCTTCTATAGTTGCCAGATAAACAACGATAAAGTGGAGTTGTTTTGGCTATGCCGATTTGATATTTAGATCATTGCTAAGTTTATGGGTGATAACCTCTAGGTTTATGCCAAGCATATCAGTAGGAACCCAGGCAAATACATCATCTTTGTGCAAGAGGAACTGAACCAGTTCTTTCTTAACATTCGCTAGCAATGTGGAGCCTATCTTTGTGGTAATGGAGGGATCGAGGCTAAGTAAAATTTCTTCTGTTGTTTCTATTGGTTCATCCCTTTCTTCGTCTTTGCAACTGGGGAACAAGTCTAGTGAACGCACTTTGTCTCTTTCCAGAGCTTAGACATACAGCCTCCAGGATACGTTTTGGTCCACTCTACATATGTTGACCCCACTTAATGTAGGGAATTTCACCTTTAGGTGGGTTGGGCAAGGTACCATGTGGAAAAAGAAGAGGACCGATCAGCCTATGATCATGGTCCTCCAACAATGATGTGGATTACTCCACAAGCTGTGTCATCGGTCTGGCAAGCAGTGCAATCGTTAAGGTATTACTAAAGATCGTTTCTCCTTCATCGGTTGGGTCTTTCGATGGCATTGTTCATGTCAACTAGATATTGCTGGAGGAAGCATTTTTTAGGGCCTCTTGTAGGGCCATCTTTAATTGATAATAGTCATTCGTATTGTGCCCCACATCTTGGTGGTAATCACAATACTTGATCATGTCCCTTCTGCCTAAGTCACCATGCATCTTCGGGCAAGCTGCTAGAATTCCAGATTTCTAGAAAAATATCATCTGGGGGTCTGTTTAGAGGGAAGAGATAGGATACTTAGTATCTTCGTTATCCTTGGGGCCTTTTCCTTTAGGCTCCCTATCCCTCCTTTTCTCTAGGGAGGGCCTAGTCGATCTTTGGCTAGCCCCTTAGACTTTTGGTCCTATAGGTACTCTTTTGTGATTTTTCCATTTCGTTTTGGGCAACGATGAAGTCTTCACATCATATATAGTTGTCAACCTACTCTTGGAATTCTTCCAAGGTCTTACGTTTGTTTATAGCGAGACAGTAGAAGAGACTTTCATTCCTTTGAACTTCGTGAATGGCTGCTTGTGCTATAAGGTTAATGTTAAGAAAATCCAATTTCGTGATTACTTTGTTCAACCGAGTAATGTAGTCTCTTAGGCACTCATCTTTTTTCTATTTATAAAGGACATGGGCGATGTGTCTTTATTTGAGGGTCTACTCATCGTAAAGTGAGTATTGACTGCATTCGCAAGACTTTCAAAAGATCTACTTGAACCATTAGCCAGTTGGTGGAACCAACTATTTGTAGCCTTTTCTAGTGTTCCAGGGAACACTTTGCAGAAGATAGCATCATTAAATCCAAACACCAACATCTAATCCTTATACCTTATGAGGTTCTCCTCTAGGATGATTGTTCCATCCTATAGCTTGAACGTAGGTAACTTCATCTCTAGTGGTTATGGCTCATCTATGATTGACTGAGCCAAGGGCATCTTAATGGCCATTTGGGTTGTTTTGGTTATAGGGGTGCTCTTTTTGCTTTCCTTGATTTCTAACATCCTCTTGATTTTTTTTTCAACTTTTTAGGTGTCATGTCCTCTAATTGTTTCCTGCAGCATACAAAGAGTTCTACCAGTGAAGTTTTTCTAGCTTGGGTTTTTGACCTTATTAATGCAATCAAGAGGCTTTTTAAGTCGTGAGAAACCTTAGTTGTGATCTTGCCAGGTTGGTGGGAGCATTGCCTGCTTCGTAAGGATGGTAAGTGTCTACTTGGTGCAACTGGGTTTTGTCACTACACAGCCATAACTAGGAGTCATGTGTTCCCAGTTTTATCTCCTTAAGGCATTTCTCAACATCTGTATTACGCTTGATAATCTCAATATTTTGTCCTACCACCTATTGGAGCATGTCTTTTAGATAGCTAAAGCGATCCTGTTCTAGATGGCCATCAGAGGCTGGGAGAATGCTAGGCCACACTTGGGAGCCTTCATGGCTCATGGTGTCAAGTGACATTGAAATGGAGTTTAGGTCACCTTTAAGGCCATCGCCTTGAGACAGTTTCTTTGTTTTTGGCACGAAGTAGCATGTTAAAGAGGGTAGTTTTGTCTTTCTAGTGAATTTGTTATAGGATGTTTTGGTTATCAGGGAACAAAACTAGGGAATTCTTCTACTAAGGGTCAAATCTTCCCACAAATGGTGCCAAATATCACTTACTCAAATCTAATAGGGGTTGGACTTATAAACGATGAGCTTGAATTGTGGCTAGTAAAGAAGTCTACAAAATAGAAAATTCATTAGTGGAGCACAGGGTATGGGCCTGGTGTGACTACTTTAATGCTTAAGTTAAAATTTATTATGATAAGCCCATGGTTTGGATGAGTATGAATAGATTAGTGCATCATTATTTTGATTTAGAATAGGTTGCGAATATTTTTATAGAAGACTGACCTAGCAATTTTAATAGTAGTAGGTGAGTTATTAGATGGCTTAGCGGTTATAATCGTAGTGGGCTTAGTAATGATAATGGAGAAGCATCACAACACCATATTACGTGGAGCAGATCCCAACCAAACCATGGATGCCAAGTAAGAAAAGCTTTGAGACTAACTGAGCATTGTGTTTAGGTGAATATTGAGGTCAGTTTACTATTAGTAACTTGGGGGGTCTGAGGCCAAGTTTATTAACTCGACCCAATGGAATGGAAGTATAGCTTGGACAAACCTAAAGTTAGGGATGGACCGTCAACAAATACTATATTCATTCATCGTGTTTTTTGCCATTGCCTATTGACACTTAATATGTAAGCCCTAGATTTTAAGGTAACCTCAAAGGCAAATCCTAGAATTGGTACTAAACCAAACCTTAAACTCAATCCAAGTCAACCCTAAACCTTGGAAAACCTAGATTCGATCATATATAATTCTAGAACCCTAAAATATCATATGGATTAGGTAAAGGCAGAAAACCTAAAAATAAGACAAGTATGAGAGTTATACCCCAAAACGATAGGAGTTTCTAAAACCCTAATCTTTCTAAACCCTTTTTTATAACAGCTTTCGTATCTGATCACTAACACGTAAATCTTGGTAATATAACCTAACAAACAATTAATAATAAAATAATATTACATTATCTTTATAATATTATATACAATTTTATTGGATTATAAAAATATTAGTTAAAAAAGCTTATACGTGTATTTTATTTTCTACCAGTAAAACAATTTGACATTTCAATTACTATTCATCAGTATTCACCACTATTCACATTAATCACTTTTCCTTACACTCTTACGCACATAATCTTGCAACTCATATAACCTAAACTTACATACATCTAATCTACCTTACTTTGCATCTTACTTTTCATAATCTTTTCTTTTCTTCTCTCTCCCTCTCCCCCTCCCACATCCACCAACCCTCTCCCCCCACGCCACCCAATCATACTGGCTACTCTCTCACTCCCTATTTTTCCTTCTTTCGCAATTTATTTCCATACTTTAGTTCACTCATTTTTTCTCTATAAATATCACTACTCCTCCTTCTCATTTTTCAATTTGCAACTTCATACTATACTCCTTTTCTCTCCAAAAATCCTCTCCTCTCCCCATGTTTTCTTTTAAAACAGCCGAACACCATCCTCCCTCCTCCCTTCCCTTCCCCGCATCGGCTACCCCTCTCTACCATCAACCATGCACCTTTTTTCACTCCATTTTATGTAAAAACTATACAAACTATCCTATATTATGATTATGTAATGTTTATGCAAAGTCCTAAACAAATTTTTCCCCATAATGCTCAAAAGCTAGGTATGGAAGTGCATGAATACTATACATGACTCAAACTTTGTTCATGTTTATGTTCATTATATTCTTGTTAACTAATATAGTTTAGATGTATCTCTATGTGTGTTATTGCGAGAGTTTACTCACTAATAAAGTTGTGCTTATGCCCTTATAGATTTTTATTGATGCATATGATAGTTGTCATGCCCCAAAGGATACCTTAGTTGTATTGTACTATATGTAAGATAGAGTAATGTCCAATACAACTAGGTACTCTAAGGAATGTAACCTATAAAATAGGATCTTTTAGTTTCTTGATAAGAAATTATGTGTATACATAAGTCACTCATTAACAGAGAAATAAAACTACATTTATAAGTCTAACTAATAGATATCACAGACCAGTTCTATAAACATAATTCAAAGGTCTAAAACTACTGCTACACTACTTTAAAGATCTTTTGCCTAAACCCATTTTCCTTCTAACTTTAGCTCCTTATTGATACAAAGCTTGTAGAGGACACTAACCAAGGTTGCAGGAGAACACTAAAAAATCTATCGAAGTGTGAGTGTAATCATGTCTCAATGTAGTAACCAGATCATATTACATATCTAGCATATCAAACAAGTTTATTAGCAAGCAAGAGCAATGCATCATTCAAACATATGCTCAAGTAAAAACTTGGACAAACTATAATCAAAACAAGATGGAGATTTATACCTTCTCATTGGGATTGAAGGAACCAAGTCAAGGAATTCATCCTTATGACCTACCCACCTAGAAGAGGCCAAGAATACTAAGAATAACAACCTATCTCACATTACTAATCACTTTGTTGAATATGTATTTTTATTGCTCAATTTCCTTTAGAACTTAGAAACTCTATTAAGTGGTAGTCATTTCATGTCGATACCAAGGGCGACATTCTTCTTTTGCCAGTTAGTTCTTGTGGAACCGATTCGAAAAAAGATAACCTAGTGTAGAACTAGAAATATTTCATCTAGAAAAACCAAGCATTATTAATCAAAATACTAACACGTAGTCAGAAATCATGCCTTTTATGCAATAATGCAAGTTATGCAATGCATGATCTTTTAAATTTTAAGCCTTATAGTCTTAAGTCAACTTTTTAGGTGATGAAGCATTTCACAGACACTAGGCAACATGCTTCAAATATTATTCACAACAATTCAATTATCACTTTTAATAGCACAATTTTAGCATCATCTTCATCCATCACTCAGCAGTCAGCAAGCAATATCTTAACTCCATAATCATTCAATTTCAATTAATTGAGTTATTAGAGATGCAACTAAGCTATAAACACAAATAATGTAATATATCAAAGTTACTCACATGTACATTATGCCTTAATCGTACTAGTCCTCTAGGAATTCTCCTATAGAATCAATATCACCTCTATAAGAGAATTCAAAAGGCATCTATCATTACACAGAAGCCATGTAATATATTCTATTGGTACTCAAGTGTCCTATACTTAGTTTTGTTTCTTGTATTCCTATTTTCTCAATTCTAATTAAATTTTATCATATGAATAGTTATTTCTAAGCTCACAAAATTTACTATTTTCTAATGTTAATTTAAAATTAGTATAAATTTACTTTTCTTAAGAAAGGTACCATAAATGACTCAAAATATTGGTTTTTGCTACCTAATCTTCAACTAAACCTATAATACTCATTTTATCTTGGATTTTAATGTATAAATATGCATTGGAAAGCTTGTTTTGAGTACTATCTGTTGATCTATTTAATTTATTCAAGTTGAAATTATTATTCTTATTATGATAAGATCAAGGGGTATTCTAATTTAAATAAGATTCTCATTTTGGTTTTATGACCTTTTGTTTCAATTTTAATTTCCTTGTTTAATATCTTTGTTACTAGTTTTTTTAAGAATTAAACTTATCTTTAGTTCATTAATCCCTATTTGACCAAAATCTATGCTTAATTTTATTTTCATCATGTGTCGCTTGATCTTTAATCTAAGTTCATATCTTTCATTACCTTGATCACTTTTGATTAATATTTCTTAGGTTCATATTCATCTAAGCTCTTTAACTCTAAATTTGCTAAGCATGCCATGAGCAATAGATGTGTATATAGGTTCACTTTTGATTCTAATTATTTGATCAAACCGACTTATAGGCTCATTTAACTAATTATGATTTAGTTTATCAATTTAAGTTTGACGTCCCCTTAATTATATATGGGTCGTGGGGTATACGTTTTGGTGTCCAAGGTTTTGTTTTACTTGTTTAGCTTCTTAATCCATTTCTACTTAGAATTATACGATATGAGAAGCTTAAACTAATTGAATTTCATTAGAATATGTAGAGATCTTGTAAGGCTAAAACTTATAGGCCTTGTTTAAGCTCATTCCAACTAGATTTCACTTCATGGATCCTATATAATATTCATATTACTAAGTGTAATCTATGTTTTATAATGAAAAGCATTTCCTAGGATTAAGTCTTTTGATGACCAAAATTTATAGGTGGTATTAGTGTAGATTCTAGTCTAGTTTCTCTTGAAATCTATTAGCAAATAAATAGCATGTCTAGAATAGAACTTGAATCATTTAAGTTGCATGAACAAAGTATGAAGTCCCCAACTTACATGAAGTGACCGAAATCTATAAGATAGGTTCTTCATGCATTCTTTTGATTTTCCAAATTTTCTATCCATGAAATTAATATAAGCTTAGGAAAGTATAGAAATTACCTTGAATCAATCGGGATTGAGACAAGTTACCACTTCATCTATAGTGGTCGAAACCTATAAGTAAAAATAAGAAAGTGAGTTGATGAAATTCTAGAATAATTCTATTGATTGAGACAATTCCTTACCGTTTAACAAGTGGTATGCTAATATTCAATGATCCCTTAGGAGCTTTTTGTTTTAGAAAGTATGTTTTTTGAAAGTGAAGTGAGGCAAGATGACTTCGGTTTTTGTCTTGTAAAAGTGGAGGAGTTTGTGACTTTTTGGATGTTAATGGTCCTTTATGTATGTGGATTGAAAACTTACGGTAAGCTTGAAGCTTTTAGGGTCCACTAGCTTGTTTGTTTGTGAATTAAGAGCATTAATTATAAGGATCCTATCTAGATTTGTTAATTTTGGTTGATGTTGATGTGTGTGAGGATAGGAGGCATGTATTTTATGGTAAAAGAGGATTCTATAGTGGAATTTTGTTTATTTGTTCATGATTTGCATTCAATGAAAGGATATGCTATGATCGGCTTAAGATATTTGACATGTGTTGAAACTATCTTGTAGATGTCTAAGAAGGCTTAGGGTTTCACAATTTGACATGAGATGAAAAAGAGATCTTGTGGTTCATGTATTTCCATTCAGGAGCTTGTTTGGCAAAGTTTGATTGCCAACAAGTTGTTAATGTAATGATTGATAAAGAAAATATCTAATTCCTTCCCCTTGAAGCTTCCTAGTGTCACGATTTGAGAAAGAAGAGAAAAGGAATCTTCTAAGTTGGTTTTAAGTCTTGTCACATTTAATGCAAATATTTTATCCAGATTTAGAAGAAAGGTCACTGTCATGGGTTATCACTTAGATTTGAAGATCTTTTGCTTACTTCCACAAGTGAGGTAGCACCTTCTCTCTCTCTCTTTCTCCTCCTAGGATGGTTCAAGCTCCTTCTTGGAGAATCTATCACATTTTAAATTGATTTTATAAGCTTATGACTCTAAATATCCATTATATATCCTATAACCTAGTTCATTTGGGCATATGCATCTAAATGTACTAGTTAGTTTAAGAAAACATCTTTGAAAATTCATCTAAGACCTCTACATTAATCTTATATTATCCTTGAATTGAAATCTAAAGTTTAAAGTTTGCACGATTTAGTATTTTTAGGGTTTTATTTTATACGATTAGGGTTTTCGGTCCTAAAAGGTTTACTTAGGGTTTTATTACCATGGTACTCAAAATTTTCTAACTAACATGTTTGTGAAATTTAATCTTTCATTTGGAGTCTACATTTTTAGATATTGACCTGTTTTTGGTCTTATCACGTATTTAGTAACCTTAGCGATTCATCTTTAAATTACATTTTATATGCAATAAATTTTATAAATTAATCGTCTTTCATTGCAATTGAAATTTAAGGTCAATTATGTTCACTAGTTAAGTTATTGACTCGAGACACAAAATCTTGTCTTTGGTATCTTTTATTAATGGGAAAAATTTCTATTCGAACTTTAAGCTATTATTGAGCTCATAACTATTCATAATTCTAATATAGGGTTTTTGACTACTTATAGATTCTCTACCTATTGTGAATTCTACTATTAATATTCCTATATTATAGTGAAAAATCTCAGGGATTACAGTTGTACCCTAGGGGGATTTTGCCTCAAGTAGTGACAACTGAGATTAGGAACCTTTTGAAGGAAGTTTATGAGAAGATTTTGGGAGTAGATTTCCATAAAAACCTCTTTACGTAGTAGCTAGTTCTTTTGAGAATAGAATTGTTTACTTCTTTAAAGACTTGATGATATGTAATTGCTTAAGACTCTTAAATTTTATGTTAGTAATTCTTATATGCTATTGTATAGCTATCTTCTTAAATTGTGTAATTCTACTAGCATCCCCTATTATTGTGAAAGTACGCCTTGTGCATAATATCGAAGATTTTGAGTGACTATGGTAGTCATTCCAAAAATTTAATACTATATATGGTAGACTATCATGTTTAGGGCATCGTTTGGGGTGGACACAATATCCTAAAACTACGTTAGCGCAAAATAGCAAGCAAGGTACCTTACTACTTGATGTCTAATCAAATCTTCTAGAATAGGGATCAGCTAGGTAAGCTTGTGATGCTAAGTACTTGTCATTCTATAGAGGTTCATTGTCTCTCATTTACCTTAATACTTCCTTCTTTTGAACTTCTAACTCAACATTCAGTTTGACTCTATCCCATAATCGAATTCTATACTATGTCTCCATGGCTTTTAGCCCTTAGTCTCTTGGGTTTATATGAATCTCCTAATGGTAGTTCTATTAGTGGGAACCGTTATGGAAGAATACCTCTATTATAGTTTCTCTCCAACATAGTGACCCAAAATCAGCCATAATTCCTTATATTGACTACCTTTTAGCCGCAATCATAGCTTAAGAACTTTGCTTACCATATCATCCTAGGAAATTGTCCTTGACAAGGTCACAAAAACCCCATTTGCAAACACCTAGGAAATTGTCCTTGACAAGGTCACAAAAACCCCATTTGCAAACACCTTCTGCAGATTTTAGCATAGCTAAGTACAAGCAGCATAATAATTGATAATAAAATAGTTATTAGTTAGTTTTTTTTTTTTTTTTTTTTTTGTGGAACCCCATTTTTTCCCCCTTAAAAAAATATAAAAATGGAAAAAAATCAAAATAAAAAAATTAGAAAAATAGAAAAGTATAATATAAATTAGAAATATAAAAAATATAAAAAGAATTAAAAGAATATAATTTTTTTTATAAAAGAAACAAGGAAACCCCCTCTTTCTAGAAATAAGCTCATATAGAAATTACAAAAAGGATGAAAATAAAAAAAAAAAAAGAAAAAAAATAGAAAACAATAAATAAAGTCTATAAAAGATGTGTATATATTTTGGGCTTTTTATTTTTTATTTTGGTATGCATTTGAAAATTACTTTTAGACCTTGGAACTCATCTCATTTCCGCCCATTTTGACAATAAGTCATACAAGGCCTAGAATCTACAATTTAGATATTTTTTATGTGTGTAAATGATTAAAAAACAAAGCCAACTTAGTTGGTTAGGACTTGCGAGATGATGGTAGAAGACTAGGGCATGATTCCTTGTGTGCGCACAAGAAGGATTGTTGCATGCACTAACGGCTGACTCACACACCTAGGAAGATGTGTGTGTGTGACACACACATTTACCATGCAACAATTTAAAAGTTAGGAACTTCTCACCACAAACTCAACAAAATGTTAATTCCTTAGTAAATGATCTTGTTCCTCTTCTGCAATTTATTCTTAGGCCCCCTATCTCTGTCTTGAGCTCTCTCTGGACCTTTCTCTCTATCCCACTTAACTTTCTCTCTCGGACATTCTCTCACTACCCTCTTGCTTTCTCTCTCTAACGCTTCCCTACCTCTCTCTAGCTACGCAACTAACCCAAAAGCAACATCACCATCATCTTTTAGCCTAAGCCACCAACACAACACCCAATAACCTCCAAAGTCTAATCACTTTGCCTCCCTACATAACCACCACTTACTACCCAAAGACCCACCCCATTTTTACCACCATGACCAACCTTGTCCAAGTCACCACTGTTGTTCCTTCCTTAACCCCCACAAAAACATCAACCAAAACTAACCTAGCCACCCATGCATAACCATCGAGCTGTAGCTAAACCAAAACCCAATCGCTCTTAACAACCCCTCTCCAGCCTTAACCTAAACAAAATTGAACTTCTTACAACCACCACCTTTACAACCATTAGCTACTTCACAAGCTAAACCACATAAGTCGACCACCAGCCATTACTCGAGACAACTTTGCCACTACCCAAGCCTAATTCGAAATTACCACAACAATCCACAAACACACCTCCTTCAACATATCCACATTGCCACACCTCTTCACCAATATAATCCACACTGCCAACAAGCTATGAACTACCTTTTCGTCCCATATCAATTTGATCAAGAGATAGGGCGGCCATTCGGTCCTTGTTTTTATTCGCAGGTCTAAAGACCCAATGTCCAAGTGTGACTTGATCTATGAAGTTCCATGTAAGCCCTTTAAATTTTATGCTAACTTTATACTTAAATCCTAGAATTATAGGTCAATCGGAAACCCTAAAAGTCAACAAAGACTATAACAAATTCTAGTGTTTAGATCCGACAATCCGCATTCTTAACCCTAGAATAATAAAATTGAGATAACTGTGAAATATGATTCGTGATAATATAAGAAAGCATAAAAGATTATATTCATCAAAAAAATTAATTTGTCTTGAACCGAAACAAGATCATTTTTTGAAAAACGTGTCTTGGGGCTTAAAATAGTAAAAATATTCCGATAACACCACTAGACTTGTAATAATATAAGGATTTCAAAAATATCAATTTTAAATTTTTCGATAACTAAAAATATCATATTTCGTATTTTTGTGCATATTTTCTTAACTATTATTATTAATTTATCTTATCTATTATTCATGTCACTATTCATTACTATTTACTTATTTCTACTTTTTCTTACTACCTATATACCTATTTCTTACATTTTTCGTTTCCAATACAACTTTATATCATTTACATCTCACATCTTAATCACTTTTCATTACAAAAAATACAAAACAAATAAATTTTCCTCCCTCTCTCTCTTAGAACCAGCGAAAAGCGCACACACACACACATATCAATCTAATTTTTTTCTTTTCATTTTATTTAATTATATCTAATTTCTCTCCATAAAACTCTATAAATACCCCCTTTCTCTCTATTTCTTTCACGCACTTCATTTCCTTACCAAAACTCTCCCAAAATATCACTACAAAATTCCTCTCTACCAACTCTTTCTTCTTCTTTTAACCTATAGGTAAAAGTCCTAATACCTTCTTTATATTCATGTAACTTAACATGACCATAATGTGTGTTTTCTAAGACTCCTAAGAGTTAGGAAAGCAACAATATATTCATGTTTTGTTCTTGTTCATATTTATTATTATTTTTTTTATGTTGTTATATTATGGTTAAATGATTTCTATGTTCATGTAACTTAATATGACCATAGTGTATGTTTTGTAAGACTCATGAGAGTTAAGAAAGCAACAATATGTTCATGTTTTGTTCTTTTTCATATATAATTTATTTATGATATTGTTATCTTATTATTGCTCTTATTATGCCTTTTCTTTTCTTTTTTTTTTTTCTTTTTGGAACTAGTCTTTTCTTAGTTTCGGGATGCCTTGATGAAGCTAAGGCTCCTAATACTTGACCTTATTATTATGATTATTTGCTCCTTGTATATCTCTTTCTATCTTATTATGTGTTATTATTATATTTTCATGGCTATATAATCATATTCATGCGTAATTGAGATGTTGTTGTCTTAATATAAATAAAAAATGGTTCTTTCTTTAATATAGAAAACAAGACTAAACTCATTTTAAAATGAAATTTTGTCACTTAGCAAATATCTCCAAACAAAGATTTAGAAAATTTTTCTTAATAAATTCTTTTCAAAATATTGACATGAAATTTTTTTGTTAAAACTTTAATATTGATAATGCTTTGCTATGCAAATTTTTATAAAAAATTATTTATAAGAATTTTTACCAACTTCATAATACACACCAAGAACTAGACAAGTTTTCAAAAACTAAAGTAAAATCAACTCACTAATTTATCAATCCACTTAGAAAAATAAAAATTGGCCAAAGAAAGTAAGCTCTAGAAATGATAAACTTATTTGCTAAGGAATAGGAATATAAAGAGGAAATATATTTATAACATAACTCAAAACCTTAGTGATAATCAACAACTTGAGAGAAAACATTTGGAAACTTCACTTTTAACTACTAGAAATGAAAATTGGTAGATATCTTAAAGAAACCAAGTTTTTGAAAAATTAATTTATCTTTGAAAAAGTTAGTAAATGAAATTATAATGAGAAAACATTCACTTATAATGACCTAAGAATTTTTAAGCTTTCCTTTCATCAACTTAAAGGGAAATTTTCAAAGTATCTATCTTTTAAACTCTTAAAGACAAATTATTTTATGAAAAATCAATGTTGAGACAACACCACTAAAATCATGCATATAATATGAGTATATATACATATATTCAAATGATTTTTCAACCATACAAATATATATGTGTTTGTTAAAAATTTTGGATGACGAAAAGTTTAAAAAAATTATTTTGTCAAAGGCTGGAAAATTCGTGATGACTCTGTACCGAACCATTTTGGGACCAAATGACTTTTTATGATGAAAATAACCTTAGAAATAGATAAATCGTTTCAAGTAGGTAGAAAATGACATATAATATACAAAATTCCGAGTTAAAATGAGCAAGTTATGGCCATTTTAAGTTGAAATTTCCACAAATACGAATTTTACCACAAATAGAAGCTAGAGTTAGAAAATTTGAGTAGGAATTCCATGAAATACTCATTTTGGGTATTTCTTTTGTTTAGGAAACGAAGAGGATGGCATTTGTTACCTTGAGGACTATTTTAATTAAGGGAATACTATCAAGGCATGGCCGGATGAGTTTACTTTCCTCTATTTTTTATGCTCATGTTCGTGCTTGTAGTCTAGTGGCACTAGACATAGGAAAAAATAAAATGAAAAAGTGCATGTGATTTATAATGCTTGGTGAGTTTATGTTAAGCATATCCAGTTTTGAATTGACTATAATAAATTGTATGTTTTACTAGCATGTTAGAGTGTTTGAAAATTGTATGATCATCCTTAAAATAATGAAACTAAATGCTAGATTCTTAATAAAATTGATCATGCACTTCACAAATAGAGTCATATTGCATTCACTATTATACATTTGGTGGGACAAGTGTATGATAGTGGTTGTTGGTATAACCAATAGTATCTGCATGTGGCGAGTAGTAGTTGGTAAGATCTACATATCTTTTATGGCAAATAGTAATCGGTTAGAACCTATAAAATTTACTAGTTGGTCGTAATTGGCCGGTATACCCAACCCCGAATGAAGGACGTAAATTCATTAACATATGGTTCTCGAAAAACCATATGTCTTATATGCTCATGTGTTTATTGCATCTCACTTGTTTGAATAATTAAACTTACTTGATATCTTTTGTTTTGAGTATGGTAAACCAGAAATGTTCTCACTAAGTTAGTAACGCTTACACCTCTATAGATTTTTGTATGCACATGAGCATTTGCTTTTGTACCCACGATCTCTATTTATCTGCGTAAGTCATCTCTTAGGAGCTTTTGGGTGAAATCCAATCACGGATCTAGATTGTACTTTCTTTAAAATTTTTTTGTGAAGTTATTTAAGTTTTATTGTAAAGACTTAGTATTTACGATTTGATCCTTAGAAAATATTTAGCAAGGTAATACCCTTGAGGCTTTTGTAATGAACTTATGAATTATATTATATGGGTTAATGTTTATCTAGATTCTTGCAGACTTTATATTACTTGCTCAAACCATACTTCCCACCGACGTCTCCTATTACCGTGTTGCACGCATTACATATGATATCAAGACTTTCGTCTGACTAAGGTAGTCATTCTTAAGTCTTAATATTGTATGTGTTGGACTGCCACGTTTAAGGTACCCTTTGGGGCATGAAAGTCTAGAAGTGGCTCATTCTATCTATATTCTTTGTTGTTGTTTCTTTAATTTGCTTTAGATTTTTCTTATTTTATTAGCCTTTTACTTTTATTATTTTACCATGAAATCATGTAAATATCAATGCAAAATGTAAGAACCCAAAAAATAGTGAAAAATAAAAAATATACTTATTATATTAATATATTATACGATATGCAATTCTACACGGAACGTACGATATACATATTATAAAAACCTTCATGGATATATATGATTAATGACACATTGTGCGCATGTTATAAAATCATATAGGTTTATGATTAAAATGTGTGTGTGTGTGCGCGCGCGAGCGTGATGTACGTGATGCTTTTGATTTTTTTTTCCTTATCTTTTTGTGATGCCTGTGAATATTAGTTCTTTTAGCACCATTAGATTACCTAAATAAAATTGTCAAGATATAAAATTTTGCTAAATTAGATTGTTATGATATTTTATGATGAAAATGTCAATGTCATCCTATTTAGATGATTCTCAAACTTAAGTTGATTTTGAGTATAAAAAATATAAAAAATCCAATAATGAAAATCGAATTACAAATATGCATTAAAATATTTTTGGAAGTATTACTTTTGTATAGCTTTTAGAAATAGAAACTAGAGCTTGTCTAAAATCTATAAAACCAAAAAATTATAAAACTTGAAAAAAGACAAGAATTTTCATATGCTATTTAGTATAGTTTGGCAATAAACATTTGAAGTAGCCAATAGAAATGTACATGTATGTTTGAATTCATCATTTGCACTAGTTTTGATTCATTTGTTATGTTTTTCTATAAATGTCAACTTACCTCATCAAAAACTAAAAAATAGAAAAATTCGTAAAATTTAACAAAAAGTGTTTTCCTTATTTTAATATTTCCCATATATAGGATATATATTTATATATATAAATTTTATCAAATTATATAATAAGTATCACTTATTCTATTTTCTATAGTACCAAAAACAAAATGAACGGGGATTCCAAAAAAGTTATATCTTTTTAGGAGTTTTCAAAAGAGAGGACATAAAATTAGACCTTTTAGGACTTTATCAAAAACAAAAATAAGAATCGATTAAATAAGTTTCGCTTGGTGGTATTTCAAAAATAAAAGGAACCAACACACTAAAAATTTTATAAAAATCAAACAAACTACAAGGACCCAATTTCGGTTACTGGATACGTGGGTACCTAACGGGCAGTCACAACAATAAAAAAAACATTTAGGTATTTTTCAAAAATATATATATTTGTATATGTATTAACCCTTTTATATATAAAAATAAACTAAAAATAAGAAATAGAAAAAAATCCAAGTTAAACTTTTTTGGCCCATATAATTCAAAATGTCTAAACCCTATGAAAGTCTGGATAGCTGTTTAGGTTTTAAATTAATGGCCCCCAGACTTAAAATTTTTTGTTTTTCATGTAAAATAATGCCCATGCCAGAAATCAAACCACCCATTTGATTTCTGGTTCACCCTTTGATTTATAGTGACCCTTTATTTTTCCAATCTCCATTGGTGGCGACTCTAGTCAAACTAATTTTTCAAAATCGAGCTTTAATAAAACCTTAATAATTCCTTGTTGATTCTTTCGTATCAAATAGGCCAGGTTTGACACAGTTTGGAACCTTTAGGAGGATAGGAACTAAAGTTGAGCTCAAAAGCTTAGCAACTCCACTAGAGAAATCAGTAGGCCTGTCTAGACTTAAGAAATTTTAAAATTTCGCAAATACGGGCCTTTCAATTTATCTTTGTCAATATTCCTAACATGGTTGTTTTTTTAGTGTTCGGTTTCTTTTGCAGAAAAATTTTGAAGGCAATTGGTTTTAAGAATTTTTTTTGGGGGATTATTAAATTTTGAGCAATTTATTTACTTATTTGTTTAGACTAGCTAGACTTGGGCCCATTAGAAAACTAAGGAGGGTCATTGTGTTTCCTATGGACTTATGTAGTTTTACTACTACTTAATGGTAATCAGGCTCCTCTAGCCCTTTTCCATATAGCTTATGACATGTCTTAATTAAGGACATTGAGTCTACAGAATGGGGTACCCCAAGAACCCACTCTATCTATCCCTGCAATTTATTTATTTATCTTTTTTGTATGAAAATTTAGACATCTTACAATGGAGCTGACTAAAAAAATTATTAGTAATCAGTCTAATTAACTATTGTAATTTGTAAATACAATTTGTAAATAGGTTTGTAAAAATGTTGTAATTTTTTTTTTTTTATAATAAGTCATGGAAAATCTAAGCAACGAACACCTTACTGAAGAAGTCAACCAAATGTTTGACTTGCTCAATCCTTGTCCGGGCTGGAAATTTCATATGGTGAATCCTCATAAGACAACTTGTACAACTATGCCAGAATTGATTCCCCAGTACCAACTTGGAAAGGATACTGGCATCTACTAACTGAGGAACTGTTGAGACTCTAGGATGAGCCTTACCACATAACACCCACTGGCTGGGGCATTAACCAATAAGAAGAAGAGATATGTGAGGTTAATGAAATGATTGGGGTTAAAGAAATAACTAAAGTTGAAGTGCCAATTGAAATGGCAAAGGAGTCTAAGGATGAAGAAACATGGCTATAGAGGAAAGTAGAGGAAAGAGCACACAAGAATAGGACCTTTTTCTATGAAACCCTAGGGTTAGCTAAACAAATAGGTTCTTTTAGGCTAAGATATGGACCTACTCTAAGAGAAATATATATGATGTAATTGAAGGAATCAACCAAATATAATAGAGATGATAAGGATGATGGCAATAATGGCAAGGTGCATCCACACCTAATGAAAAGCTTTACGCCCTCTCTAGAGCAAATGATAGACTTGCTAATCGGGTGTTCTCTAAATGATGAGGTAGGACCAAGTGGGACAAAACAAGATGATCAGGAAGACCAAGATCCATCCCCCTAAAGTGAAGAAAATTGGAAAGAAGTTTGTTAGAAGCAAGTCTAGTTTGAGTTAAGTCTATTCCGGTTGGAGTTAGTTTGAGTCTATACAGTTCAAGTTCACCCTTGAAGGCCTTTTTATAAATAAATAATGAAAAAAAAAAGTCTAGTGTGTCAAGTTTGTCAAGCCAAGTTTAGTAATCGAGTTTGTAGCGAAATGACCCCCTAGGATCCAGTTTTGCTATGCAAGTACGGATTACTAACAATTCAGTTCCAATTTTCCAGAAACAAGATGTTTGATCTTTCATTTTTATATTCTTATAGCGCTACAAAATTTCCATAAAAATTCATAAATTGTTAAAAATCTAAAACAAAATTACTTAACTAATGAAATTTATTTTGAATGTCATGGGTCTTACCAAGATTGTGCCCGAGAAAGATGCTAGAGCTCACAGTCCAGTAATCACAAGGTCAAGATCCAAAATGTCTGGGAACAACAGTGAACCCATGGAATAAAGAATGGCTACCATAGAGTCAACACTTGACAAGGTCATGAAAAAATTAAAAACTTTGGTTCAAAGCCGCCTAAATAAGGCTCCAACACTAAATCCAATAGATGCCCTTGATAAGATACATAGTTAGAACAAAGAAGTAGAATTACCAAAGAGGGAACGCAACATCATGGGCCTAAAGGTGCAAGGCTAGGATGAGAAAGAAAAAGATTTGGGAAAGAAACTGATGAAGAAAATGAGTGAATAGCTTAGACTATTTGAACAACACATCGATTTTGAGAAAATAGGCCTTCTCAATTTGCAAGATTAGGATGAAAGGGAGTATCCTGAAAAATTTAAAGTCCCAAAATTCGAGAAATACAATGAGACTAGTTATCTAATGCTCCATACTTACCTATACAATCACAAATGAGCAAGTATGCCAAATACGACTCTTTGATGGTACAAACTTTTTGAGATAGCCTTATAGGACCAGCCCTATTGTGTTATGCTCAATTGGATATGAATGAGATCAACACTTAGGAAAAGCTAGCTCAAACCTTCTATAACCAATACAAATTCAACATAGAAGTGGCCTGAATGGCTGATTTGAGTAGGATGGCTAAGAGAAACAATGAAACCTTTAAGAAATATGCTCAAAGATGGAGGAGTAAGGCTGTGATGGTCATTACCACCATTCCTGAGAAAGAGTTGACTATCATCTTCATCAATACATTAGATAAACCGTACTACTAGCATTTAGTTAGGCACACAGCTGCTACCTTTGTTGATATAGAAACAACTAGAACTAGAATTTAGGATGCCATTCTATCTAACAACTTGGCTAAACTGCATGACAAAAGACCAACCCGAGCAATAGGTAAAAATCAACTGTCAGTGTTGTGAACACTGGATCCTATGATAAACTTTAAATCAAAAGGTAGAATCAATACAACATTGTTCAACTTTTAATACCTTGAAATAGTTGTCTCTCTTAAACATATAAGAAGAGATATATGGATAAGATGCTACCAATGGTTGTTGTACAAGCCCCTACCTAATGCAGCATTTATTACACTATCTAAAATAATAATATTTACAAAACCTATTTTAAATCAGAAAATATGTACAACTAATGCCCATAATTATAGAAGAATAAATCCAATAATCATAATCTCTGCCTTTAATAGCACAAGTTCCCATCAAAAGAATCACAGATGTTAATACATGTATCGACCAATTATGGGCACAATCGTGCCTTGGGTTTAGGATGTGACTTTGTCTCCTGGGTAAGGCACGACTTCATCTCTTGGGTTTGTTTAGGGCGTGGCATCATCTCTTGCCCTTAATATGCCCCCTAAATTGAAGCTAAACAATCATGAAGCATCAATTTGTCGACAAGAAAGCTATGTTGATGTCAAGAAAGTGCCTTAGTAAAGATATTAACAGTTTGTTGATTAGTAGCGATATGGGGAAGAAAGATGAGGTATCATATGCTTCTTGAATGGAGTGGCAATCAACTTCAATATGTTTGGTACACTCATGAAATACTGGATTAACAATAATTTGAATGGCACTAGTATTGTCTGCATGAAGAGGAGTAGGATTAAGTTAGGGAAACCTAAGTTCGCCCAAGAAACCTTGAAGCCAAATAACTTCTAAACATGCAAAAGACAGCACGATATTTTGATTCAGTGGAAGACTTCGATGCCCGATCTTGCTTCTTGCTTTTCCAAGAAATGAGAGAATTTCCAAGAAACATATACCAACTAGTAATGGAACGTCGAGTGTTAGCATAACTAGCCTAATCTGCATCACCATTACCACCAAATAAATGCGAGAGTTTGCAAAGAAGAATATACCACAGGTATAAGTGCCTTATAAATAGTGAATAATTCAACAAACAGCAGCTAAATGGAGATGCCTGCATAAATTGACTAGAAATATCAAGTCTAGTAATGCTTAGATAATTCAAGCTTCCTACTAGTTGTCTATACAAAGAAGGATAAAAAAGACAATAACCATCGTCTCAATGATACTTAATATTCACTTCTAAGGGAGTATCAACTGTATGATAATCTTGAAGACCAGCTAATGAAGTTAATTCTTTGATGAATTTACATTGATGTAAAAACATACCAGCTGAGGTAGATTGCACCTCAAGGCCTAAAAAATAATGTAAGAGCCCAAATCCTCCATATGAAATGAATGATGAAGGTATTTGTGTAGCTGAGAAATCAATTCGGAGTTCGTCCCTATGATGACGATATCATCAACGTATGCCAAAAGTAAAATAAGACACTTACGAGTTTTGCGAAGAAATAAAGAGGAATCATATTGACTTTGGGCAAATGAGAAGTTGAGAAGCGTAGAGCGAAACTCAGTAAACCAAGTCCAAGGAGCCTGTTATAAGCCACAAAGTGGCTTTTTAAGCTTACAAACATTAGTAGAAGGTGTGGAAAAGAACCCTGATGTTGAAGTCATATAAATTTATTCTTTAAGATCTCCATGCAAAAAGGCATTTTTAACATCCATCTATATCAATGGCCATCCTTTAGAGGCAATAATTGCCAAAACAAGACGCACTATCGTCATCTTTGGTACAGGTGCAAAGGTATCCTTATAGTCTATTGCATACACCTATCGGTAACCAAGAGCCATCAATCTTGCCTTATATCTTTCAAGTGAACCAACAAATCGTAGCTTGATAGAATAAACCCATTTATAACCAATGGGTTTAACACTAGTTGGATAAGGAACTATATCCCAAGTATGATTTTCTTGAAAAGCTTAAAGCTCTTCTTACATTGCTTTTGCCCAGCATGGATGTTTATCTACTTGAGAATAAGATGTAGGCACAGTAGTGTTAGTTAAAGTGGCAAAGAAACCATACCGATCAGGTGGACGAATGTGATAAAGAGATCTTCAAAGAATTATGGAGATCGATCGTGGTTGATAGTCAGGGTTGAGAAGTTCTTGTAATGATGCTTGTCATCTTTAATAGACAATCCTAGGTTTGAAGTGCTAAACTAATGGTGAGATATCATCAAAGCTAGGCAAAGCGACCCGTTCAGGTAGAGAAAAATGTTGTTGAAAGTAGTACTCATGTTCAAAGAATATCACATTCTAAGAGATACGTAGATAATTAGCAATAGCATCGTAACATAAAAAACCTTTGTGAGTAGTCCTATAACCCATGAAAGTACACTTTACATATTGAGCTGTCAACTTATGACGTTCATGAAGAGGCAGGTGAAAAAAACATACACGTCCAAAGGTATGTAGGGAGTGATAATCAGGATGGAAATCAAAGAGATGATAATCAGGAGAATCAAAGTTCAATTGTTGAGAAGGGAGGCAATTGATCAAATAAACTACAATAGACAAAGCTTCCACCCAAAATTTAGATGGTACCGATATCTCCAAAAGTAATGTCCTAACCATATCCAAGAAGTGACGAATTTTTTGGTTAGCTATCCTATTTTGATGAGGTGTATAAGGACATGATCTGAGAAATAATACCTTTCTATTGTAATAAGGTTTGAAATGCATGTGATGTATATTCTCCACCATTATCTAATCGTAAAATCTTAATACAAGTGGAAAATTGGGTTTCAAGATAAGCGTCAATCTCTTGAATATATTAAACACCTAAGCTTTATTGTGTAGAAAACATATCCATGCGAAATGGCTATAATCATCAATAAATGTCACGAAATATTCATATTGCACATGTGATATGATAGGAGTAATGTCCCAAACATCACCATGAATAGTCTCAAAGCATTGTATCAGCACAACCACCATGAATAGGAAAGTGCAAAATTTTACCTTTTCCTAGCTTTCAAGTAGTATAATCAAAAGTAGTACAAAGATCTTTACTACCAAGAAGATCACACTTCATTAAGTTAGATAAAATCACATCATTTGGATAGCTTAATTGTTTATGCCACATTTCATCTTTATTTTCAACAAGAATAGAAGCCAAAGATAAGGTTCTAGGAATCGAAAATTGCAATGGAAATAATCTGCCCACTTTAGGTCCTTTCGCTATCACCTTCTACAACGTCTGATCCTACACAAGACATCCATTACAAGAAAAATGAACATTATAATTATTATTAACCATTTGACCAATAAAAATCAAATTAGTAGATAATCCTAGAGAGACAAATACATGGAGGAAAGAAGGTCCAATATCACCAATGTCCATAAGAAGAAGATTGCTACCATTAGGAATCTGCATACTTTGTGTACCATTATATTTTCGTAGATTATTTAATGAAGCAAGAGATCCAGTCCTATGATTAGAGGCTCCAGAATCAACAATCCAAAGAGAAGAAACAAGTTTACCTTAGCCTTGAAGTCCAAAGGCAGCAAATGTTGAGAAGGTCATCTGTTGAACCATTTCAAGAGAAAGAGAAGTCTGATTAGCACCAATAGTTGTAGATGTTGATGTAGAATTAGAGTCTTGAACAACAGCTTAAAAAGCTTGAGTTCTCCGATTCTTAGGATGTGTGGGACACTCCTTAATAATGTGGTCATTCTGTTTGCAATAGTTGCAAACTTCTTCCCACACTTGCGAGCAAGATGCCTAAATTCCTTATCAGAATAACACTATAACTGTTTGTTTCCTTGATTCCTTCCTTGAGCAACATAGGCAACATTTATAGCCTCAGATATTTCTTTGGAACCATTTATTGAAGTTTACGTAGCCAGTCGTTGCTCCTCACATAACAATTCACCGAGACATATATCTAAAGAAGGAACTGGATTTCTATTTAACAATCTAGCCTTCACTGCTTCATTGAAAATTGGTCATGCATGCTATCTACATGAACAACTTGAAGACTTGCTAATGCTTCTCTTGGTACTTTAGAATAAATTATACCAGAATATTCATGCCATAAATTAAGAAATCTAGAATAGTATTGGTCGATAGAGAGATTACCTTGATTGTACTTTCTAATTCAAGTTCAAGCTAAAATCTTCTTACTGTGTTATCTTGATAATATATAATCTTCAAATTATCCCACCTCTTTTGCTATATTAAATTAACGTAAATTGTTCACCATGTGAGCTTCAATGGATGCTAAAATCCAAGAAATTATTCTAGCGTCCTTCATCTCCTACTGGCTAAGTTCTTTAGCATCCATAGGTGTTGTAGAAGACCTGTTAATATGACTCCAAAGCTCTTTTCCTCTTAAAAACATTCTAAATTGGAATTCTCATGCCATATAATTCTTTCCAGTAAATTTAACAGCTAAGATTTCTGTGGATGCTCTTCCAATTGAATTCTCCATTGATAAATTTTGAAGGATTCAAAAAATATATATATTAAAAGATTTATCAATCACAAAATGATTGATATGAAAAAAAACATCTTGAAACAAAATAGTTAACTAGAAACTAATCAACCCTAAAAAGAATAGAAAGCCTTAAAGAGTTTCAAAGCGTTTGCTCTGATACCATGATAAACTTTGAATGAAAAGATAGAATCAATACAACATTGTTCAACTTTTAATCCCTTGAAAGAAATGTCCCTCTCAAACATATAAGAAGAGATATATAGATAAGATGCTACTAATGGTTGTTGTACCAACCCCTACCTAATGCAGCATTTATTACACTATCTAGAATAATAATATTTACAAATCCTATTTTAAATAAAAAAGTATGTACAACTAATACACATAATTATAGAAGAATAAATCCAATAATCATAGTATGTACCTTTAGTAACACAAGTTCCCATCAAAAGAATTGCAGCTAATAATACACGTATTGGATTAGTCACGAGCACAATCGCGCCTTGGGTTTAGGGTACAACTTCGTCTCTTGGGTAGGGCACGGCTTCATCTCCTAGGTTTGTTTAGGGCATGACATCGTCTCTTGCCCTTGATATCCTTTTCAACTAGTTCATCCTCAAGTTCATATTGCATAGTCTAGTTAGCCAAATAGAGAACCTGAAAAGGAATAGGAAAAGAGAAATTACCCCACTTCACAATTCACTAAGTTGTACCTCTATCTCAAATGCTGCACAGACTCAGATAAGAGAAAATGCTCACTTTTAAGCCTCCACTTCAAGGGTTCAAACTAAGGGGATATGATCTAACACTGAAATTTGAGTACCACATGGGGCAAGAAAGGCATTCTACTAAAAATTGTTGGAGATTGAAACATTCCATCTAAGACTTGATTGATGCGAAACTCATTAATTGGACTTTGTTGAAGTCTTAAGACCAAATGTCAATAACAATCCTCTGCCTACTCAAGGCTATAGCATCAACATGATAACAGTGGATGATGAAGAAGAAGAAAATCCACTGGACTTAGATGAGATACCATATTCTCTGCCTCAACTTACTTGGAAACTCAAACAAATGTGGCATCTGCAATATGTTAACCTCAATGATCATGTCAAGGTAAAATTGAAATCTACAAAATATTGCAGAACAGTACGAACACGAAGTGTGTTGTCTTGGAAATAATCATTCCAAAGCTAGTGCAGGAAGTCAAATACAAGGAAAGCACTTACAAAGAGCTAAAAGCAAGATGGCTTGTACGTGACCCTACTATTGACACCTTAGGTGAATCCTCTAGATATATAGTTGACTATTCATGGCCTGGACCCTTTACCCTTTGGAAGATGTAGTGCCTTAGGTTGAGGATCTAAACTCAAAGAGGAGGATGGCTAGCTATGAGAGAGATAGACAAAAGTTGAGAAGCTAGAGGAAAAAGAAATATACATGATAGGTAATGTTCCAAAACCAGTTGTGATTTGATGTTATAAAGATCAAGAACAAAAAGAAGTTGTTGTACTTCATCCATTAAAAAAGCTAGAATTCAATATCCTAGCCCAATCAAAGGATTACAAGGCTGTGCCCTTTGACCATTAGAAATCCAATGCTAATGCAGATATACGTAGGCTAACTCAATTCGAATGAGTGTATGATAGTAATGAGGAGGCTAGAAAGAAACTGAGTAATACTGAAAGTGAAAAACAACCAATTCAAGTGGATGATGATCCTAAGGAGAAAGATGCTAACTCATTTCTAAAAATAGTCAAAGCAAGTGAGTATAAAGTCATGAACCAACTTGGTAAGACCTTTACTCAAATATCATTGATGGGATTATTGCTTTCCTTTGATTCACACCAAAGCACACTGATGAAAGTCCTATGAGATGTAAAAGTTCCCGAAAACATACAAGTTGAGTAGTTAAGCCCAATAATTCACTCGATACTTACATTGAATCAAGTTGCATTTTCCCCTAAAGACTTAGGTAAGGAAGGTAATCAGCATACCAAATCTTTGTACATTGTAGTAAAACATAAGGGAATGCTGGTAGCTCAGGTCTTGATAGACAATAGATTGTCCCTCAATGTTTTCCCACTATCTACTTTAGAGTTACTTGGGGTGAATAGATCTAAAATCAAGCAAAGCTCATTGACTATTAGAGCATTTAATGGACCAAAGAGAGTATTGAAGGAGAAATTGAGTTAGAAGTCGAAATTGGCCCCAAGTCATGCAATAGAACTTTCTAGGTACTTCATATCTCTAGATTTTTCAATTTGTTGTTGGGATAACTCTAGATTCATGCTGCAAGGGCAATACCCTCCTCTTTAAATTAGAAACTTAGTTTACAACCAATAGCTAAGTGGTGACTGTAATGGAAGAACAAGAGTATGCTATCTATCATGAAACTACCATCCCTTTACATTGGTAGTCAGGAAATGGAAGACCTGAGCTTACAATTGTTTAATCGAGTGAATATGATTTCAACATCTACTGATACTCCATGCCTATAATCAAAGGTCAATGACCTAATCAACCATACTCACTAATCTAGCACTATTGAGAAGTTAGCATCATTGCTCCAGCTTTGAACAACTAGTTTTCTATGTCCATCAACAATATTAGCTCCTTGGACAAGTAAGAGTCCTAAGTGGAATAAGGTCTTTAGTATTAGGCCCTACACTTTTTCTCCATCTCTCTATGATTGTAATTAAATAAAACTGTTGTATGAATGAAATCATGAACCCTGTGCCTTGCTAACCTTTCTTTGTGTCTTCTACTTGTATATACTTCTCTTTCTTGTGCCATATATCCCTTATCTTCTCGTTGTAGGTCTCATTTTTCCGAAAGTCCTTCAAGATATCATGAATTCACATCAGATGAAAATATTTGTATTAGGTCCAACCTTGTTAGGTTAGTCATCGAAGCTGATACTAATAACATAGGGATTTAAGAATACTAGGTTCGATATAAACAACATTAGATTTTTGTAGGTGAGTCAATAACATTAGTTAATTTGGGAACTAACCAAGAATGTAAGAATCTTCGAATCGAAGAAAGTTTGAGTGATTCACAAAAACAAGAACTATCCGAATTCTTGTCTAGCTACTTAGACATCTTTGCTTGGTCATATGTTGATATATCCATTTTGAAATCCATCGATTGTTGTTCACAAAATACCCATCAAAGAAAATGCTAAACCCAAAAAGCAAAAGCTAAGAAGATTTAGACCTAATCCTTCTTAAAATCAAAGAGGAGGTTAAGAAATTACTTGAAGTAAGGTTCATTAAGTTCTCGGAGTATCCTAAATAGGTTATAAATATAGTATCAGTCATGAAAAGGAATGGCAAAGATACTTTAGAGATCTGAAACAAGCTACCCCTAAGGATGACTTTTCTTTACCCCACGTCGACATTTTAGTTGACAACACTGCACAAAACCATGTCTTTTCCTTCATGGATGGTTTCTCTAGATACAATTAGATCTATATGGTGGAAGAGGATAAAATAAGATGACTTTCATCACTACTAGGGGTATGTTCTGCTACAAAGTGATGCCCTTCATGCCCAAGAACATTGGGGCAACATATTAAAGAGTAAAGGTGGCTTTGTTGCATTACTTGATGCACAAAGAAGTTGAAGTCTATGTCGATGATATGATTTGCTAAATCCTGAGCTGGAGAGAATCAAATTGAAGTGTTGAGGAAGCTATTTGATCAGCATATAAAATTTCAGCTCAAATTGAATCTCGAAAAGTGTACCTTTGGGGCATCATCAAGAAATTCCTTGGATTTATAGTCAGTGAAAAGGGAATTGAGGTAGATCCTAACAATATAAAATCCATTCTAGAAATGCCATCACCAAGAACTTTGAAAAAAAATTAGGGGTCTACTTGCAAGACTAAACTACATTTCTAGATTCATATCCTAGCTTACAGACTAGTGTAAGCTTTAGTTTAGGTTATTGAGAAAAAATGCAACTGTTGAATAGGATGATGAATGTGAACAAGCTTTTCAGCAAATCAAGGAGTATTTGATGAATCCTGCCATCCTGGTATCCCCTATGTAGGAAAGCACTTAATATTGTACCTTACCATCTTCTTAGAATCAGTGGATTGTATGTTAGAGCAAAAAGTGAAGACGAGGAAAGAACATGCCATGTATTACCTTAGCAAGAAATTTTCCCTAAGAGAACAAAGATACTTTGAAGTTAAAAGAACTTGTTGTGCCCTAGTCTAGATCATGCACAAACTTTGTCAATACACTATGTACTACTCAATTGAGTTATTGAACGAGCATGACCTACTAAGATACTTGCTAAAAAAACCCATTATAATTAGGAGGATTTCCAAATGGAAAAAGTTATTATCAAAATATGACAACACATATGTTACATAAAAAGCATTAAAGAGGTAAGCAATTGCTAATCAATTATCCAAGTTGCCAACAGAAAAGGTGACATCTAAAACTATAATACAGTTCCCTAACAAGCAAGTATTGGCTACTCAAGGCGAAACTAAAGCTGAAAGCCTATTATGTTGGAAAATGTATTTCGATGGAGCCACAAATGTTTATGGGTATGGATTAGGGAAGTATTGATTTCCTTTGGAGAGGAACATTTTCCTGTAGCTGTTAAATTGATGTTCCCTTACACCAATAACATTGCTAAGTATGAAGCTTGTATCCTTGGCTTGAATATAGCATTGGAATTGGAAATTGAATAGTTAGAAGTATATGGGGATTCAGCTCTCATTACCCCACAAACTATAAGTAAGTACCAAATGAAAGACCCTAAGCTAGTGCCATCACTTGGAAGAATTGATTAGAGAATTCAAAAGCATTTCCTTCCAATATGTACAAAGAACCCAAAATTAGTTTGCAAATAAGCCAGCAACGCTAGCTTCCACGATTAAAGTCACTAACGGGATAGAAATATAACCCCTAAAGATTGAAATTGAAAGGCAACTCGTATTTTGTCTCCAAGTTGAGGCAGCTCAAATCAATCCCCATGATATAAGATATCAAGAACTTCCTCATAAATGGGCAATTCCCAAAAGAGGCAATGAAGAATGATAGAAAAACTCTAAGGAGACTAGCCAGTCACTTTATCCTCAAAGGGAATACTCTTTATTTAAAATCATTTGACACCACACTTCTTAGGTGTGTAAATGAAGAAGAAGTCAAGAAACTTATGCAAGAAGTTCATGAAGGTGTCTGTTGCCCATATATGAATGGTTACACTCTGGTCTAAAAAATAATGAGAATGGGATACTATTGGTTAACAATAGAATCAAATTGCATCAAGTATATCAGACATTGCCTCTTATGCTAAATCTATGCTGATAGAAGGAATGCACCTCCTCAAGAATTGCACACCCTATCATCTCCTTAGCCATTTGTGATAAGTGTCAAAAGACCATTATTATTTATATTGAATTGATATGATATTATATGGATTTTATATAATTTATTAAAGAAAAAGATGCTTATTTATTTAAACTGTTAATTTTAGGAATAAAGAAGATAACGAGCTTAATGAAGACATTTTGATGAGTTAAATGAGATTTTGATGAAGAATTAAGCAAAGAGAAGATTTATAACATACAAGACCTTTTTACACAAGTTGTATAGAATATTGGTGTAGGAAGTGAAATACGACTAGCAAGCGATATTAAAGTACATTAGTAGATGTAAAAGCGATGTATCATGCAAGTGTAGAACCAAGAAAGTGATCAGAAGCATGTTGACATTGTGAGCACTGTGGCTCAGGGTCATATAGTCCCATTTTCTCACTTTTTTGTTATTTTCAATGGCCGTGTAAAACTTATTTTGGCTTTTCCCATAAATATACGCCCTGACTTATCATTTTAAGACACATATCTTTATTGCTACGAACCCTAGAGAGAAAAATAGGTGCTTTAGAATAGAGAAACGCAAGATTCCATTGGAGATCACAAGACTCCATCTTTAAGGGTTGTAATCAGACTTCTTTGTATTTTTCTTATATTTGTCGTTGTAATCATTCTTCTATGGAAAAATAGATCTTTATACACTAGGTCTTGAGAAACCCTAACCCTAATGTAGTGACTCAATTGTTTCATTAATGGAAGTTTGTTCTCTCTTGAATCTATTCATGTGCTTTTATTGTTCTTTGATTTAATATATGTGCAGTATTATATCATTGTATGATTCTTGTTAATTAGGTCGAAAGATCAATTGATAAGATAGATTTAACATGAATAAAGAAATTTGAAGGGATAAAGGCACAGGGAGTATCTATAATATCATTTTTTGGCAATTTGATGCCTAATGTTTTATTTTAGGAAAAAAAGTACTTTTGCTTTCAAACTAATTGCATTTTAGTACCCAATGTTTGATTTTTTTTTTTTTTCCCAATGTTAAGAGTACAGTGGCACTAAACTCTCATCACTTTTAAGTATGGGTACTTTTTTTATCAAAATCAAACATTGAGCATTAAATTACTAAAAAATAATAGTATAGTCACTCTCTATGCCTTTATCCCTAAGTTTGAATGTGGCTCTAGATATAGATCGCATAAATTTTTTACATAAAGATTAAATCTTTGATAGGAATCTTAAACTATAATGTGATCCTTGATGCAATTAATGATAAAAGACATTTCCATTAATCATATAGGGTTAGAAATTAATATTCTTGAAGAGATGTTGATTAAATATAGAGTTCTTGCTATTCAAGAAGCTAAATGAACCATTGATGATATCTTATAAGAATGAAATATAGAGTTAGTGATGAATTAAGATTAGGGGTAGGTTTGTGATTGATTTTATCATAAGCGTGACATTATTTGTTTTAAGGCAATTTAATTAGTTAGTTATAAAATCTTATTATTATCATTTAGATTATACCAACTATATAATATATTTAGGGTAAATACTAGTAATTACAGGTCCTGGTGGAATGACTCCTATGCTAAACTATACTATAATCGATAAGCACGCTATTTTAGGATTAATCATAGAGTAAAAATAAGGTTTTTAATTTGATTGATGCGATTGATCATACTATCAATTTGCTATGTAGGGCATTGATATAAATAGGCTTATTACCCCAAAAGCTTCCAATGGGCACAAATATCTCTTGGTAGTCATTGATTATTTCACCAAATGTGTAGAAGCGACCTCCCATGCAAGTGTCACCAAGCATGTAGTTGCCATATTCCTGAAGAGACATTATCTCCCAATGCAGAGTACTTAAGGTCATAATCACTAACAATGGAACCAACTTAAACAATACATTGATTGATGAGATCTGTCAACAATTCAAGAATCCCCGTAGAAATTCTACTCCTTATCAGCCATAGATGAATGGGGCCGTTAAAGTTGCTAACAAAACAATCAAGAAAATTATTAAAAATATGGTAGTAACTTACAAAGATTGGCATGAGATGCTCCCATTTGCATTAATGGCAAATAGAACCACAGTCTGAGTTTCAACTAGGGTAACCCCATGCTCCCTTGTATATGGAAATAAAGTAATCCTTCTAATGAAAGTAGAAATCCTATCTCTCTGGGTACTTTCTAAAACTTAAGTGGATGAAGCAAAATGGGTCCGAAGAAGAATACAATAACTTAATTTACTAGATAAACAGAAGTTGCAAGTAATCTTCCATGGTCAATGTTATCAAAGCATAATTGCTCACTCATTCAACAAGAAACTATGAACTTGAAGTTTCCAAGTTAAAGACTTGGTTCTCCGAAAAGTATTGCCAAATGCAGAGGACCCTAGAAGAAAGTTTGCCTAAATTATGAAGAACCATATTAGTCCAGAAATCCATGGCAAGTGGCGCATTGATATTAGCTTAAATGGATGGATCAACTTTGAGAGACCCTACAAACGCAGATGCTCTAAAGTTGTATTATCCCTTAATGAAATGAAGTTTTACTGATGATTTGGTGGTTCGTCACCTTTTTGTTGCGTTCTTTTTTGTTGTGAGTGAAAATGATATCACGAAATGACTAATACAATAGACCATGTCACCTCATTCTTTCTTCCTCTCGTTAAGCAAATTCACTCCTATACTCGATAAATTCTCATAAAATCTTACTTAATACACTTTTTGCATGACTCTGTTTCATTTAGGCTTCTTTACTTAGAATAGGGACTTTTATTATTGAATGGACTAACCCTTTGTTGCCAATTATGAAAAGAGATACTCTTCCAGCAAGATCATAAGAAGACTAACAATTCTAGTTTGATTGAATTTATGCAACAAGTGTTTGATGCAGAATTTTCAAGACAATTTGAAGCTCGATAAATGATTCCTTAACAACATGACTTGCAATGAATCATGACAAATGCTCTTAACAGAAGGAATGGATGAAAACTATTAAAGTGCAGTAGAAGCGAGATCATGACTTGACATCTTGCCAAGAAATTTTCTTTGCATCCATCAATGATGTTGTTATCTCCCATACAAGCCAGCTCTCTAACCTTTTTCTTAGGTTACCTTTAGAGCTTGAGAAATGCCAGACCCATGACACCTCTAATATAGGAAAATGTGAAGGTCATTTTAGATATATTGAATTGCTAGTTCCAATACATCATTTAGCTCGTGTAAGTGAATTAAAACGATTGTTAAACTTATTATACCTAAAATGCTTAAAGATGAAAGACAATAACTTTTCCATTGAGAATCTATTGTTAGAGAACAACTTTTAGCTTCATGCTATAAGGATATAACTCAAGTTAGTGTTAAAGAGATCTTAGGCATACTATTGGCATCTAATTGAATTGGGATCTGACCATCAAGTGATTATTGCAAAATGAACAAAAGCAACCAAAATGGGCACAATCTCTCTAATCTAAGTAAGTACACTAAACTTTACCTCAATGCATGAAATTGACCTCCCCAATGAGTATTTACCCTTCTCCCCAGTGAGATCCAATAACATGATAACTCAATTAAATATAATGAACACGTTCTCCCCAATGAGTCAAATTTTTCAAACTTGCCAATGCAATCTTTCCTAGTGGAATCCAAATAAATGACCAATTTTCTCAATGAAATCCAATATGTTGCCTTTAGACATAATCTAACAAATCCTTTTTCTTAAGATGATTTTGACAACCAAAGCTTTCTCAATCAAATGACTCTTTTGAATCTCCAATAAAGTTTTCATCCCTTTGCGGTGTAAAATCTGTCCTATTCCTTTAGAGCACAAAGTTTTTTCATCCCATTGGGGCGCAAAGTTTCCTTATTCCTTGAGGGAATAAAATCTTTTTATCCTTTAGGGGTGCAAAATTTCTTCATTCCTTTGGGGTGCAAAATTTCTTGATCCTTTCAAGGTGTAAAATTTCCAAAACCCTTTGGCAATCAAGGTGACCTTTCCCATTATCCTTGCTCAGTAGGGCACAAAAATTGTCCAAAATCCCTTTCTATCAAGATGCTTTTTCTAAATCCCTAGATGTTAGGGTGAGATTTTGTAGTTAAGATCATCGAGTTTAGGTTTTTGACAAAAATGGTGTCTCTTTGTCTTTATGATGAAGTTTTGTTCAAACTCCCCCATAAAGAGGGGTAGTTGTCGACACCTAAAATTTGCCCCCTTCAAAAAAAAAAATTGAAAATCAAAAAAATTTATAAAAATAGAAAAGTATAATAAAAAATAGAAATTGTTAAAATATAAAAAAAAATTAGAAACTAAAATAATATATTTTTTTTTAAAAAAAAAAGAAATAACAAAACCCCATCATTTTAGTAAATAAGCTCATATAGAAATTACAAAAAAAAAGATGAAAATAAAAAAAAATAAAAAATATATAAAATAGTAAGTAAAGTGTATAAAAGATATGTATATATTTTGGGCTTTTTAATTTTTGTTTTAGGCTACATTTGAAAATTACTTTTAGACTTTGGAACCCATCTCATTTCAGCCCATTTTGATAAAAAGTCATATGGGCTTGAAATTTATAATGTAGATATTTTTTATGTGGATGAATGATTCAAAAGTAGAGCTAACTCAGCTAGTTAGGACTTGCGAGAGCATGGCAGAATACCAGGATTCAATTCACACAAGATGGATTATTGCATGTGCCAATGAATGACTCACACGCCTAAGAAGATGTGTGCATGCACCACACGTGCGTCATCTTTCCCAATCCACTTTCCACCATTTTTTAAATGCCCGAGCTCCTTTCAAGCTTAAATGAACTAATTTTGAGCCCATATTCAACCCAAAAGTCAACAAATTTTCATTTACATGTTCAAATTAGAAATCTCCCTAAAACTTCACTAATTCCCAAACTGAATGGAAAGTTAATTCTGTAGTAAATGACCATGTTCCTCTTCTACAAGTTATTCTTAAGCCCCCCATCTCTCTTGTAAGCCCTCTCTCGACCTCTCTCTCTAAGCCACCCAACTCTCTCTCTCTCTCAAATACTCCACACTACGCTTTCGCTTTCTCTTTCTAATGCTCCTCCATCCTTTCTTCAACCTCACAACTAACCCAAAACCAATATCACCATCATCCTCCATCCTAAGCACCAACACAACACCTAACAACCTCCAAAGCATAACCACTTTGGTTCACCTCATATCGTACTACCCAATACCACCCCCAATTGTTACCACCGTGACTAGCCTCATCCAAATCACCACCCCTCAACATGCTTAATTACCATCATCACTCATTCCTCAACCTCCACAAAAACACCAACCAAAACTAACCCAATCACCTACATGCAACCATTGAGTCGTAGCCAAACTAGAGCCCAACTGCTCTTGATCACCCTATCTCCAGCCTTGACCTAAACAAAACCGAACTCAATACCTCCACCACCTTTATGACTGTCACCCTCTTCACATGCTAGACCACTTAAGCTGACCACTAGCTATTAGTTGAGATGACCTTGCCACTGCCTAAGCCAAAATCAAAATTACCACAACAATCTACAAACACATATCCTTTAACATATCCACACCGCCGCACCCCTTAACCAACAAAATCCGTACTACCACCAAGCCATGAACTACCCTTCCATCCCACATCAATTTGATTGAGAGAGGGGGTAACCATTTTATTCTTGTTTTTATTCACAGGTTTGAAGACCTATTGTCCAAGTGTGACTTGATCTATGATGGTCCAAGAGTGGCTCGTTTTATCTATATTCTTTATTATCATTTCTTTAATTGCTTTAGATTTTTTCTTATTTTATTAGCCTTTTATTTTTATTAATTTATAGTGAAATTATGTAAATATGCATGTAAAATGTGAAAACCCAAAAAAATAGTGAAATATATATATCATAATAATATATTGTATAGTATGCGATTCTATGCAAACCTTAGGATATACGTATTATAAAAACTTTCATGAATGTATATGATTAATGACACGCGATGCGCATATTATAAAAATCATATAAGTTTGTGATTAATATATATTATATATATATATATATGTGATGTGTTTGGTCGTTTTGATTTTGTTTTCTTCTTTTTGTGATGCGTATGATTATTAGTTCATTTAGATCTGCCAGATCATGTGACTAAAATTGTCAAGATATAAAATTTTGTTAAATTGGATTGTGAGGATAATTTATCATGAAAAATATCAATGTCATCTTGTTAGATAATTCGTAGAATTAGGTTGATTTTGAGTATGAAAAATCCAATAATGAAAATCGAATTTGATATATGTATATATATATTAAAATAATTTTGGGAGTAGTACTTTTGTATAGTTTTTAGTAATAGAAACTAAAGCTTGTCTAAAATCTATAAAACCAAAAAATTGTAAAAACTTGAAAAATATAAGAAATTTTCATATGCTATTTAGTATAAATTTGGCTAGAAGTTAGAAGTACCTAGTAGAAATGTACATGTATGTTTGAATTCATCGTTTGGCTAGTTTTGATAAATCTACTAAGTTTTTTCTGTATATATCAACTTACTTCCTCAAAAACTAAAAAATAAGAAAATTCATAAAAATTAACAAGAAGTTTTCCTTTTTTTTTTTTTTTAATCTTCCCATATATAGGATATACATATACATAAATAAAAGTTTTATCAAATTATATAATAAGTATCACTAAGTCTATTTTCTAAAGTATCAAAAACAAAATGGATAGGGGTTTCCAAAAAAATTAGATCTTTATTGGAGTTTTCAAAAGACATGACATAAAATTAGGCCTTTTAGGACTTTTTCAAAAACAAAAACCCAAATTGATTAAATAACTTTCACTTTGCAGTATTTCAAAAATAAAAAGAACCAATACACTAAAAATTTTATAAAAATCAAATGAACTACGGGGACCTAATTCCGATTTGTGAATACGGAGGCACCTAACAAGCAGTCACAATAATAATAATAAAAAAACATTTATATATTTTTCAAAACAAAATAGATATTTGGATATATATAAACTCTTTTTTGTATGTAAAAAAAAACTAAAAATAAGAAATTGAAAAAGTCCAAATTGAATGTTTTTTCCCCATATAATTCCAATTTTCTAAAGCCCACAAAAGCCTAGATAACTGCTTAGGTTTTAAAATAGCAACCATCAAACTAAAAAATTGTGGATTTTTGTGCAGACTAATGGTCAAACCAGAAATAAACCACCCATTTGATTTCTGGCTCATCCTTTATTTTTCCAACCTCGGTTGATGGCGACTCCAGTTAAATTAATTTTTTTAAACTAGGCTTTAACAAAATCCTACTAGTTCCTTGTCAGATGTTGCATATCAAACGGGTCGGGTTTGATACGGTTCAAAACCTTTATGAGGATATGAGCTAAATTTGGGTTTGACATGAGCTAATTATAATCCTGATAGATTTAAGTTTACTATTTTTATGTTTTTGGCTAAGTACAAATTAAGACATATGAATGTTACTCATTGCAATAAATAGCTTAGATTTATAACTCAATCAACATGACATATGATAAGAAATGATTCCATGTTTGCCACAACACCTATAGTGATAAGAGCATTGATTTTGAAGAAGAACTCCGCAAAATTAAGGTTCAAGAGGATGCATCGTCTCATTGCATTAACAAATATAATCTACATGTTATATAATTTGTTTCAAGGGGAAAACCATAAATAAAAGAAGTTATTTGATTAGTAACAAATTAACAAGACTCGAAAATACCTTTTGGATAGGAACTATTCTATCATTTTGATAGTAAGTTGACGGATTCCATGAATAGCTATTGGAAGATAGGAATTTAGCTACAAGTTGCACGGGGAGGACTACTATTCAGGTGCTGGGATGCTATTAGTTGAATTAGGGAAACGCATCTTCAATTAACAGTAGCACATGGGTTTCCATCCAAATAAGGGGATTTAGTCTTTTGGATGGAGAATTCAACTTAGCTTGTTGTCCAAATGGTGGGAAATAGAAATTTTTCTCTTATTGGTAACATCTCACCAAACCTAAGATGACCATCGTGGGGGATTCGACCTTTGGTTGCACAATACTTAAGGTCCTCATAGTCATGAAATGAAATAAAAATGGATTCATAAACTCATTACACACATCAAAGTCAAAACTATTTGATAATACGTAAAAAAAAGAATTATTTAATAATTTATAATAAAAAGTTAGAAATTACATGAGCCTTTGATTGGGTGATAGAATCCAATGGAGTAATATCACCATTATCACGCTAAAAGTTTGGTTGATTTATCCTCAAATCTGAGGTGTCTTATTAGTGGCAGACACTTCATAATGTCTTAGTAATTGTAACCTACAAACATTGTCATTTGCTCTCTCTAATTATTTTAAAAGCCTATGAACTCTTTGTGCTAACATTGAACTTCGCTACTTCACCATGATGGAGTCCTTTCCATTACTTGTCTTAGGTAAACCCAAGATGAACTCTATGCTCAAACAGCATAAAAAAGCCCGTAAGGCTCCCTTGAACTCTTGGCGTTATTACAAACCCCACATTACTTCACCATTTCCATCGCACATTGCGTCCTAAGATAATAAAAATTCCCCTCTAATATTTCCTCCTTCATTTGAACTTTAAAATGACTTGCTAAATCACTTGCATGTGCTTACCTCGCTAATATCTCCCTCGTAGAACCCATTAAAATATCCTCAGATGAAACAGATCAACATTATCCTTAAATAAAACTATTGATCACTCAAATCTTCACTTTCGATTAAAATATCATCAATATAGATGACCACAAATTTACCTCGGAATTATTGTAGTACATGGTTCAAGAGTCTAAAAAATTTGTTGCTTAGGCCACCTGAAGGACACTGTAAGGATGTAACTAATTGGCTTTCAAACTACCAAAAAGTGTCGTAAAATACCTTGTAAGACAATTATATGTCCTAATAGATAAGAATTTTGTAGTAAGGGGCAAATAGGCTTCGTGACTAAAGGATTAATTTAAAAAAAAAAAAGATTATATTTCACCATCTTTAATACTACATAGGAATTCTTATAGAATGGGTACAAATTATCCTTAACTATATATCCTATATATTTTGGGTAATTACATTAAAAGACATCAATAGTTATAAGTAAGATCATTTTAGGTATCAATATTTTAAATAATTAAAAAAAAATAACTTTTTACAAAGTAAATCGAATAAGATATTAATAATTTATTATTGACGAAAATTAAGAAAACTTTATTTAAAACCAATTCAAATATTGATGTCTTAAATGAACTTACTCCTAAACATTGATACTTTCTAATATTAATTTATAAGTATAGCTTCTAGGTAAGTACAAAAGTTTATAGATATGCCTATCCTACTCTATTAGAGTAACTTCTAAGAAAATGTAAAATTGAAACCTGCTTTGCGACAAGTATTACCCAGTCAAGGTTTACCTAATCACATGAGATATCGGTATCTAGCTAGGTTTTTCCACTCACGTTTAGGCTATACGAATTAATTTATCTTATCTCACCTTCATAAATTTGTTGATTTGATAAATTTTATTTACTTAATTTCTCTAACTTAAATTTGTTGATCTCACAAAGAGAACTTTATCATTTTTTGAAGTACTTAACAAATTAAGAGCATGATACACCAGTTGTATTAAAAGAAAAATCCATCATTTGCTGAAAATACATCGACTTTGTAGCTATCCAATGATAGAATATTATTTAAGGGTTGTTATATAACAAATATTAAAGTTTACACCATATCTACAAGTTTAAACTTTTAAATTAGATAGTTATGGTGCCAACTTTAACATGGTATTAGAAAAGGAAGTTAAGAGTTCAAACTCCTACGCACTCATTACAATCCTCATTAAATTAAAATTGTCCACTTGATAGGTCGCAATTAAAAAAGAAAGTTCGGCCCATAAGTAAGAGAAGTGTTATATAATAAATATTAAAATTCACACTATATCTATAAGCTTAAATTTCTAGATTAGATGGTTACGATGCTAATCTCAAAAAGAGCAATGGTATATTTTGGTTTTATTTAGAATAAAATGGTGAAAATGATCTTTCCGTCAATGAGTTAATCATAATATGATATCCATCGCTAAATATCTTGTTAATTTTGCAATTTTAGTGAATCTTTTATATACAAAATGGTTTCATTTAGAAGTGCTTCCCTGGCATCTTTGAATGCACAATAAGATTGAGCTTTAGTCTTTTCTTTTCCTTTTTTTTTTTAAATTCAAGAAAAGTTACAATTATTATTTGGGTTAGTTAGCCATTGATCAATAATATCTTCAAATGATGATTTTTATTTTCTTATTATGTTTCAATAAATAGCAACTAATTACTTTTCCCTTTTAAACTCATTTTGTGTGCATTCCTCAAACAGTTCAAAAATGTTTAGCTGTATGAAAGACCTCAATTAATTTTATATAATTAAAGAATACTGCAATGATAGAAAAAAATAAAAAAAGGGAAAAAGAAAAAAGAATTTGAAGAGAAAGCGAGGTTTTTGGAGTAACATAAAAGAAAGGAAAAGTTAATAAAAGGAAGAAAAAGGAGGGTAAAAGATAGAAATAAAGGAAATTGAAATGAGAAATAATAATTCGTAAAAGCCGAATAACTTCTCCCCTTAAGCCAATACTTTTCGATAATTATGTCGTTCCAATCTAAATTTGTAATAAGATAAACATCTCATATGAAATGTTAATGTATGACACAAATTAAAAATAAAATAAAATTAACACTTGCCTTTGTACAAATCCAAGTAATAAGCTCTCTAACCACTAAATTATGTCTAGAATTATAGAATTTATTATACTCTTTGGATTGTTGGATTTTTATCTATTATCTGTATTTATAACTTATTTGTATCATAGTTGTATTATATGTATTTGGTTATTTTATAAGTAAAATTATCAATTTTTCATTACCACCTATTTCTTGACAAATATGTTTCAAAACCACAAAAATATGATATCAAAATAATCAAAATATGATGAAACAAACAGATGTCTATTCCCATTTTTTTAAATAAATTCAATAATTAATCGTATAGAGATTGGATGGCCCGTATATGGCTCTCACAAGTCACACATCATCTATAATAAATATTCTTTACAATGAAAAACCTCTGCCCATAAATATATTTATATATATATATATATAGAGAGAGAGAGAGAGAGAGAGTACATGTGATATGAAGGACAGTTTGGTAATTGGCAAGCTTATGTTTGTCCCCTCTATGCTTCTTCCAACTATAAAAAGAGCAGTCCACCATTCCTATAACTTATAATTAAGCCTCTCTATTTTCCTTTACCTCCAAAGAAAACGGCTAATTTCCCACTCTTCTTATTTATAGTGGCTTACTATAAATTTTATCACTCACTCTTGGAAGGTATATATATATACATATATATCATATATACATACTGTCTTAATGATCTATCTTTTTTGTAACTTCAAGTGCATGATCATACATACTATAGTGGCATTTAGTTTACAAATGTTGCATGTAAAATTTTGGTTTAGCTATTACATAGTTGCACTCACCAATTTACCCATAATCAGAAATTTTTTAAAACCGTACTTCTAAACTCATGTTTTATCAAAAGTCTAATCCTAGTACAATATTAACGGTTATATGTGTGTGTGTATGTATATTTTATTTTTTATTTTTCCAAATAGTATGGAGAGAGCAAGCTCGACGGGGTTGGCCAGGACAATCTCGGACCAGCTGGTTGAGAAGGTAGCGGCGGCATTCAAGTCAGCCGGGACATCAGGCGATGCGGCAGAGAGCGTTGGCGGATCACTCTCGAGAAAGTCGAGCCGGCGGTCGTTGATGTCCCCATCGCCAGGAAGACCAACCACCACCACCACCACCAACAACAACAACAATAATAGCAATAACAAGAACAGTAGTCACATAAGGAAGTCTAGGAGTGCTCAAATATTGAAGATAGACATGGAGGACCTAACGAGCGGCGCGGCTTTGAGCCGAGCTTCCAGCGCCAGCTTGGGCCTCTCTTTCTCCTTTACTGGTTTCACCGTGCCTCCTGAGGAAATAGACGACTCTAAGCCGTTCAGTGACGATGATGAAATACGTAAGCCATCTCTCCATTGCTACTTTTGATCTCTCAATATATAAGTGTGTGTGTGTGACTTTCTTGAATTATTTTTTAATTTACTTATTGTTTTTACCTAAAAATTTGAATAGCACAAAATACTTTCTTTTGGAAGTTGCATGACCAAAATAATGTATCCTCATAGTCAGTTTCAATATGACTTAATATCTGAATTTACACACTACAAGTAAATACATTTTTATCAAATTGTTAGTGGGGGACAATTCTATAGATGAAACGGTCCAATCTATATATATCTAATCATCATAATGTTATAAAAGTTAGTCTAATAATTTTTTATATAATCAGGTCACGTTTATATATAAATCTAAACACTTTATATCTTAGTACGTAAAAAAAAAAAAAAAAATGATAGGAGTAATAGAATTTTTTTCCATATTTGCATGAAATGTAAAACTTTAAACTCCTATTATATCTGAAGACACGTATCGCGGGAATAGTATATACATATAGTGTATGCTTAGGATAGGATAGTGGGTGATGAGCTATAGTGTCGTCTTGGAACAAAGAATCAATTTTGTGTGCGTTGCCTCATGAGTAGGGAAAGATTGATGGCCCCGAAACAGTCGCCTGTCGATGTATTTTGTTATAAATTTGGTGGCAAAACCACGTGAACTTGAAGAAACTTTCTTTTAACCCGTATGCATACTTTGGCCCCCAAAAAAAAAAAAAGTGGGGGGGACAAAAAACTATATGAATACATGTGATGAGTTACTAAAAGTTATATATGTTTTAATCATTCTTAGTTCTCTTCTAGTTTTGAATGATTTTAATGTCTTCGTTGGTAGCAAGTTTAAATATGCCATGGAGAAAATTTCCTGCAGATAGCAGGGAGAGGGAGCATATTTTCATATGCTTGTAAAGATCTCATAAAGAAAAACTCTAATATATACAAGGTTTATATATACATAGCAGTCCACTACTAGTTATATGTTGACTCATAAAAGAAAAGACAATGAGTAATTTCTAAAATAACTATCATTTGGAATACCATTATGTGTTAAATTTTAATTGGTAATTTATTCAGCATGTTATATGATATATGGTGTGTATTACCTATCGAATCCCTTCTCTATCATAAAAGATTCATCGGTTATTTTAGACGTCAAGAGTATTTTAATGTATATGTTATAAATAAGTACCCAAAAAAAAAAATTTCATACACAATATAGTAAAATAATGGCTAGTTTTTAAAATAAACACACCATGATTATTATCTTGTGTTTTGTATATAATACATATGTTAAATATTTATTAGATTTACATATCATTTGTATGCATAGCATGAGGGCCAATTTTTTTTTTATTTCAATATGTCACTGAAGAATAGGAATTTCCCCAATATAATTAGGCATGGGCGCCTTTGAAAAGATATTTGGTTTTTTTCACATGCTGATCGTTAATTTGCCAGTAAAAATGATATAATCTTTCTAGGCCGAAGACACATTTTCCCTGTCTAGTTGTAAATTTGTAATTATCATTGGCCAGTATTATGTGACATTCCATAATTAGACGAAGATATATATACTTGAAATAAATAATAACCGGATTATATGTGTTCTTCTTTTGGTCAAGAAGAAAATTAAAAATCCTTGTTATATTAAGTCAATTCCATGGAATTAGAGTAACCAATGGTATTTTATGCTACCTAATCAGTATTATCAATATAAGATTTTATTTATTTACTCAAATATAGCCCATCATTACAAACATCGATTAGCTACATACGTATCACTAGAAAATAGTTATTTACTCATTTGATTTATAAAAGATTCTATCTAAATAATATATATTTCATGTAATATAGAATAGATAAAAAATTATTTTTAATAAAAATATTAAACTATACGTATATTTTTAAAATATAAATAATATTTTTCTCAAAATTTAAAGATGAGACATTAATGCTAGTGGTCGGGTCACCATCCCATTCATGTATTATTACCAATTAAATCGTTTCTCGGTGATGGGTCCCTTGTTGAAAAAGAATGCATTTCATTTCATGGAAGAAAAGGAAACAAGCAGTCCGGTCCGGTCCGCTTATGGAAAGAAGGATAACAGTGTTAGTACGTACATGCTTTTGCGTCGTCCAGTTGACCTTCTGTGCACAACAAAACAAAACCTATTTCCCCACGGCATACAGGTATACATGTACTGATGTTACATAGGATGGGACCATGCATGAGTGCCGATTAACCTAGCTCCCATTTCTTCGGGGTGGTTTGAAATTATGTGCATAATCTACCAACATACGACCTTTGTGTGTTCTTCATTTCCAAAGCTTTCGGCCTAATGATATGATATATGCATCCATTTTATGCCGTAGATTTCGTGGGAGTGTCTACTACAGTCCAAAGTTGGTGCACCATGCCTAGCTAGATATTGACACACATGGCGAGAAATCGCTTCCCAGGTCTATGGTGTGGATTACATGCACATAACTTTCTTACGTAGTACTGTAAAAAATGTCCATAGTCATCGTATTTAAATAATAATTTAAATATAAGTAGCGTTTGATTATATAATTTTTTAGGGTATTGAACTGGAAAAAAGTGGTTATATTATGTTTGGTTTATAAAATGTATTTGGAATTACACAAAACTCTTTTCATGGTGTTAGATAAAACTTAGAATTTTTTTTCACTTATATTTCATGATACAAAAATATTAGAGGTTGAACAAAAATGAAATCTCTTAATAAAAATTTTAACCAGCACTATCTTGTATCGTGCATAGTAAACATGATACAATAAAGTTGTACTATCCAATACTTTTTGTATTATACTATTCAGTCTTCCTTATTAAGTCCAGTTCTTACAACCAAATACTTTAATATAAGATATAAATTACAGCAAATCAAATATAATTATGATAAAGTTTAACAAAAACACCAAACTAAATTACAATGGGGACATAAATTGAAGATGTAAGACGTTTTTTTTTTTTTCTTTTTACTTAATAAATTTGACATTCCTCCCAAAGTAGGAACATAGATCTATGGCCTAGGAATTATAAGTCAAGGCTAATTGGTTTGGTCTATTGTAGGATGTAAACAAACTGAGACGTTCACAAACAATTCTAACTTGACTTGAACTCTACTCAAGTTCAATTAAAAAATAATCGAGCTAAACTACCTGATGTTTAATTATATTGACTTGCACGCATAATCAAACTCGAGTTAAGTATAAACATTCATAAGTCAAGTTTAGTTATTAATATATTGAATCTAATCAATTTTAATAGAGTCGAGCTCAAATTTATTTGGTATCATTTTAAGTGAAGTTAAAACTTAAAATTTTAAGTTTGGTGGAACCCGAACCAAGCTTGAGTTTTATAATTTCAAGCGGAGTTCGAGTTGTGTAGTGTCAACTTGACCCGTTCACTGCATAGATGGATATTTTGCATAAATCTGAAATAGTATTCCATAAGTTGTACCTAGTTAGTACCGATAGCATAAATTTGACGTTTTGAGTAAAGCTTGAGTTAAGCTCGTCGTCAGACGCTATTTAAATTCACGTACTTTTGAAAGGTACCTACTTCCAAGAAAAAAAAGGGGTCTTCCGCTTGGACCAGATACAGGTGAAGGTGAACCAGGCGCCACTTGCTAGGCCAGGACTCAAACTGTCATACATCCAGCTTTCTCCCTCATAATACGTTACAGAACAGTAAATGCAACCTTTGAAAATCGCTGAAAGCCCAACGTTACGTGTGCACATGGCTATTAAAGCAATACTACAAAACAATTTAATTAAAAAAACAAGAAAATAATAAAGGAAAACTTTGGAGGGTGGTCCTAGAAATTCTACATAATCATGTTGTCTACCCTCTGAGGAATTTTGGATCAATTAAACAAAGATTTGATAGCCACATTGACATGAGGACTTCCTATGAATGAACTTATTTCTTTCATGGTAGGAGGCATACGAATGGGTAAGCTTAGGGCGGCAGTAGCATAGTTGTTAAAACTGCAAGTTAATTCATTAAATTTTATGTGTTTATGATTTTACGAGTTTTTCTTGGTTATAATGAGTGCAAAATTATTTAGATAAAGACTTCTAGTAAAATGTGAGTACAGGGGCACGACATTATAAGTTTATGATTATATATGTTATTCTACCAATTCAGTATGTGATGGTCCTGATGATGAAGTTGATGGATTACTTATTATTCCATTATATGATGTTCCTCTATTTACATTCTGTTCAAGGCAAGATATCATGTAAGGAAGCGGAAATCATGTTGATCTGTATCTCGTGTTTAAGTTAAGAACCGATAGTGTACTAAGGAAAAGAAATTAAGATAAACAATCAGTACAGAAAACGAGGTTACATGAACAAGTTTGAGCTTGACTGGTTACTTTTACCAACTATCACTGATGTAAGCAACTGGAAGAGCTTTTCTGCAACGTTTCTTTTTTTCTTAACTATGTACACTATCTTGCATGAGGTGTGTTTTTTTGCAATGTGAATCTGATATGTCTTTGCAGCGGAAGACCCGGAAGTCGGCATGCAAAGCCAACCCAAGTTTCAGACAGAGCCAACACCACCAATTTATCTTAAGGTGAAATTAACTACTGTCTAATGAGGCTTTTTATCCTGTTAAACAGTAGAAATTAACAACAGCATCTGTTCAATATGGGAGAAGAACCTGTTTTTGCTAATAATACATTGATTAACTTGGGGTGGTACATCTCAACAGGCAAGCATTGGAGAGTTAGCTAAGACAGATCAGGCGCCTATAGAAACATGGCTAAGGTGGTCAGGTTCAGTCTTGTACGAAGTCTCATCTCATATGATATTTTTGTACAAGGCTTTGCTCTTCTTTCCTTCACAGTTGCAGCACATGCCTCTGGAGTTTAATAAAAGATTAGGTACTTAAAGCGGATAAATATTTCTTTTTAAGGTGGCTTAACTACTCTAGGAGGTCATATTCACTCGTTTGGGGTCTAAGTGCAGTTGAACATGAGCATTGCTGCTGAGGAAAGAAGAGCCTAGAAAACTTTTCCAAGTCTAGAGGGTAAATGCATCTTGGCAATTCGTTTTCTCAAATATAATTCTGAAAATTAACTCATGATTTCGTTTTTGGTTCAGTTCTCGGACGTAGCATATAAGGTGATTATCAAGGGTATGAGAACAAGTACTGAGAAGGAAATCCTGAATGGAATTACGGGCTCAGTTTACCCAGGAGAGGTTCTGGCTCTGATGGGGCCTTCAGGAAGTGGAAAGACAACACTCCTGAATTTGTTGGGAGGCAGACTAAATCAGGCCACTATTAAAGGTTCAGTCTCCTACAACGATAAGCCTTATTCCAAGTTCCTCAAAAGCAGGTAAGAGAGTTTATGCTCCACAGTAGCTCATCAAAGAAGCTCAAATTCAACCACCTGTTTGTTTGTTTTTTTTCCCCCTTTTTCTACCTATTTTGATCTCGTGTTTGTTCTGTAAGGGTTGTATCTAATGTTTCATATTATGTTTTTGGTATTGTTATTAGCCAAACACCCAACTATAAAGCAGTACCAAAACAATGAGCCAAGAAGGCTCCTCATTGCACAGAATTGATTTTGCAAATGCTTCAAGACACTCTTTTTCTTTTGTCAAGTCTATACCAATGACAAAGACAGTTTGTAACATAAAGGATTCACTTGAAAAATGTAGATTTTGAACCTTGGAATAGAACTTAACACTATTTTACCATTTTCAAATGCAGAAAATTATTCTTAACTTATTAAAAAAAGCATTAATATTAAGAGTGATGACACCTTTTGGCAGGATTGGATTTGTGACTCAGGATGACGTCCTGTTTCCTCACCTTACTGTGAAAGAAACATTAACCTATGCGGCCCTCCTAAGGCTACCAAAGTCATATAGCAAGGAGCAGAAGAAAAAGCGAGCAATTGATGTGATTTATGAGCTTGGTTTGGAGAGGTAATTTTCATTCACTACTGTCATTGAAGCTGTGAAGTATCTTAAATATTTCTGCTTGGTGAAGAAATGAATACTTTGTCCAATATATGCAGCATTCTCTATAACTTTTAGATACTGATTCGGATCAAATTGGTACATAGGTGTCAAGACACAATGATTGGTGGCTCCTTTGTTCGTGGAATATCAGGTGGAGAGAGGAAGAGGGTTTGTATAGGCAATGAAGTTCTAATCAATCCTTCTCTCTTATTTCTTGATGAACCAACATCTGGTTTGGATTCTACCACTGCATTGAGAATTGTTCAGATGCTACGAGACATAGCTGAGGTATGTCAAATTGTCAATGAAGAAAAGCCTTGCCTTAATGATGTCATTCCATTTCCACCTCTTAAGATGATGGCAATTTGTTCTACAAGTAATCTCAAAAGTACACTGGGCAACATCATACATCTTGCTCTAAGGATGTAAGGAATTTTCCCAAATATATAGGACTTGGCTTTCATAATTAAAATTCAATGGTATGCACTAATAGATAAAAAAAGAATTGCATCAATGCCACTGAAAATGTAATAGATCAATATCTTTCTTAGAGTGGCCATATCAGAACTTACTTTGGTGCCTTCAGCTTCTATATACATTGTTAAAGAGATTGGTGTTGATATATAAGTTCGCTGCATCGGTAATCAAGGTGAGTTTCCTATTTATTTCGTTTCTAGATCTACTTATGTTACTTAATTTCATAATTTGCATCCTTTGAGATGAGAACAACATTGGACAAGTTTGTGCGCACGTGTGTATATACTCCCTCTTATACTCTTGTTTTAACAATTGAACGTCGTCCAGATTCTTAGGTGAATGATTTTTTTGTAAAACATCTGCTATGGACAATTTTTCATATAATCAGTGTCCTAGCCTCTTTAACCTGATCTCCATGTGGCAGGTTGGGAAAACTGTGGTAACAACCATACATCAGCCGTCAAGCAGACTCTTCCACAAATTCGACAAGTTACTCCTCCTTGGAAAAGGAAATTTGCTCTACTTTGGGAAGGCATCAGAAGCTATGGCTTATTTCTCATCCATTGGATGCTCTCCTCTTATTGCAATGAACCCAGCAGAATTTTTGCTGGATCTTGCAAATGGAAATGTAAATGATATTTCTATACCCTCAGAATTAGAGGATAAAGTGCAAATCGGTAATTCTGAGACTCAGACACGAAGCAGCAAACCATCTCCTGCAGTTGTTCAAGAGGTAACGTTGGATTTTACCTGCTCGTTGAATTTTAATACTAGTTTAGCTTGCTTCCACCACTGGGTTGTGCATTTGGGTTCTTATGTAAAGTACATAAGATACATGATATAGTTTCTAGAGAAATCAACCTTTTGTACACATGCACAAGAGAAGACCACTGAAAGGTGAAGTTTTTCAGAACTCTCTAGACTTGTCTGGAGTAGCTGGTTGTAAGTAAAATTAGTTAGAATTCGATAAATAGGGGGACTTTGTGATGGATGTAAAGCATACTACATATTTTGTATTTTGTGTGGTTAGTTAGTGAGCCTTCATACACGGAGGTTGTATACCTTCTCCTTATCTATGTCTTCCGAATCTTTATTCCCCTCCTCTCTTGGCGTCTCAATGCAACTAACATAAATTCTTATTGATAAGTTATTTACTGCATGTTGGACCTTTTCAAGTCTCAACTTTCTTTGTTGCTGTAGACTGAGCTATAAACCCTTGATGCTGTTTGTTTCAGTATTTGGTGGAGTCATATGAAACACGGGTTGCAGAAAATGAGAAGAAAAGACTACAACTTCCTATACCACTGGACGAAGAACTGAAGTTGAAGGTGACATCTCCAAAGAGGAATTGGGGAGCAAGTTGGTGGGAGCAGTACTCCACATTATTCCGTCGAGGGATTAAAGAACGACGGCATGAATACTTCAGCTGGCTAAGAATTACCCAAGTAGTTGCAACTGCAATTATCTTGGGATTGCTTTGGTGGCAGTCAGATGGTAGCACCCCAAAGGGCCTGCAAGATCAGGTAATGTTCCAGGCATACATTGGTACAATGGCGAACATTTGTGGCTTGTGATTTGTTGCTATTTCCTTCACACATTGCGCTAAAATCCAAAGTATTATTGGGTAAATTATATTCAAGGTATTAACATTTGAGGGTAAGTTTATTTAAGATATCAACGTTTTGAATAGTTAAAAAAAGAATCAATATTTGAAGATAAATTCATTTGAGGTATCAATATTTTAAGTGATCAAAAAAGAGAATCAAGTTTTAAAAAGTGAGTCAAATAAGGTGTTAATAATTAATCATTAGCGAAACTTATTTAAAAATTAATTAAAACATTGATACCTAATGAATTTTACAAAATATTAATACCTCATTTGATTTACTTTTTGAAATATTCATTTTTTTAACCATTCGAAACATTGATACCTTAAATAAATTTACCCTCAAATATTGATATTTTTGTTATTACATATTCTCTTAATTTTATATGTTCTCTCGGTACCAGCCTTTTGTCTTGAATTTGCCTAAAGATATAAGTCAAACTAGCCAAATTGAACACTAATACCCAAAAGTTTCTCCATGAAATATTGAATGCTTGATTAACATGCTTGCTTTCTTAATGAACAAATGGGAAGGTCATAGGGATCAAAGGAACCATCACAACAATGATCAAACAAAGAAAATAATAAAGGAGCAACGATCGTATGCAGAGACACTTCTTTTGACAAGACAAAAACTTAAATTAGAATAAGAATGGTTGAGTTGCAGTGCCAGATGCAACTCAGATAAAGCGTTAGCATTCTATCCTTAGTTGCATTCACTGTGGCAAGGGACAAAAACATTTGTACTTTATCTTAAACATCATTGATAAAAAAGTAAGGATAAATTGAAAGAAAGAAAAAATTGAAAAAATTGTACTTCTAATTTTTCCATGAAAGAGTGGTATTTATACTGAAAGCCAAACTTACAACCAGAAACTGCTGTCTATTGAAAGCTTACTTTCCTAGAATTATATATTTTAGCTTACTTATATGCCAAAATATGGCTTGATATCCACCTTTAGCATGATGGAGCAATTTTCAAAATGAATATATGTACTTAAATCATACCAAATAAGCTTGAAATTGGAAGGAAAACTCTAACCCAAAATCATTACTTCCTTTTGCAGGCGGGGTTGCTTTTCTTTATTGCTGTCTTCTGGGGATTTTTCCCTGTTTTTACAGCAATTTTTACATTCCCTCAAGAAAAGGCCATGTTGAGTAAAGAAAGAGCAGCCGACATGTATAGGCTCAGTGCGTACTTTTTGGCTAGGACAACAAGTGATCTTCCACTTGACCTGATCCTTCCAGTGCTCTTTCTAGTCGTCGTCTATTTCATGGCCGGGCTGAAACTAAGTGCTACATCTTTTTTCCTTAGCATGGTGACAGTTTTTCTATGCATAGTTGCTGCTCAGGTATGCCCCACGAAAACCATCAACCTGCTGTCAGCACATTGCTTACACATTGCCTTTTGAAAAACCTCATCACGAAATTTTCTGTTCCTAGGGCCTCGGATTAGCTATTGGTGCTACATTCATGGACTTAAAAAAGGCAACGACTCTTGCTTCAGTAACTGTAATGACCTTCATGCTTGCTGGAGGGTATTTTGTTAAGGTAAGACTCCAAAACTTTTTAAGCATAAAATCCTTAAACAGCATTTTATATAAGTGGAAAGCTTTACTCTCTTTTGAATGACTCATTTATGGATAGAGGGAATTCTTATGCAGAAAATACCAGCTTTTGTGTCTTGGATTCGCTACCTATCATTTAACTATCATACATATAAGCTTCTCCTCAAGGTGCAGTATGAACACATTACGACCCACGTAAATGGGGCAAGCACAGATGGTGGCATAAAGGAAGTGGCTGCACTGATAGCAATGGTAATTGGCTACCGTCTCCTAGCATACTTTTCTTTGCGAAGGATGAGCCTTCATTCAGGGGCTTAAATGAACTATATACTATGGAAACTGGAATCAAACGAGTACTGAGACGTCCCTTGTAGCTCTAAGATGACACCTGGGAAACTTGGAAGTTGCAGGGATTGCAAGGAAGTAACTATGAAGCCAGAAGTAAGGATCTGCAGAGATGGTTGTATACCCTTCCTATGGTGTAGCCATCACTTGGAAAGAGTAGATGTTTATAGCTGGGAAGATCTGATTTATTTTGGTAGAGTTCTTCATATTATGAGTGATTAGCAACTTGGTTTCAATGTATTAGGCAGGTCTAGCCACTACATATTACCCAACTAGCTATGATGACAACTTTAATGAAGTGTTCTTGCCTGGACATGTTATAAAATGATTTGTCTCAGACTGACTAGTAACCAAAATGCCCTTTAATTGAGTCACTCAAGTTTAATGTTTACAAACAGTTTTATTATCACTATATGGAAGAGCTTCGTTCATCTTATCAACGCTTGTTCCTTTTTGGGTTTTTTAATATTGCAGAAATGATTAAATATTTTGAAAACTCGTTTGCATCATCTTGGCTGTGTGTGAAGTGAATCATATATCAGTTTATAATTTAGGAAAGCATTGATAGATCAACCTACTGATCACTTGAAAATTGAAAGAGCTTTCAGAATGTTTATGAACGCAAATTAGGGAAAGAATTAAGATTTACAAAGTGGAAGGCTATATTGGCATTGCATATAGTTAAGGCCGACAGTAAGAAGATAAAACATCATTCACAAAATGCCCTACGGAACAGTTGAACTTTGAATGAGCATTCAGAATATTTGTGACACTAGCAAAGAATTGAAAAGGAGGATGGCTATATTGGTGTTGCATATAGTGAAACCAACAAGCTATATCACATGCAATTTGGATCACATTAACAGCCAGCAAGAGGATGTGATGGCTGATATATTCTCTACTGAAAAGATTAACGGGTACTTTTCCAAATCTCTGGTACACGGAATTTTCTCTTTAGATGCTTCTTGCTCTTACATACCCTGTATGATCTCTCATGTTAATGATCGTAACCAACTTAAGTTGGCCAAGAAGGGCAATGTCCAGAATAAAAGACTTCCTCTCCTATACTATAAAGAGTCGGTGTTATTTTGGTGAAAAGGTGTTAGGGTTTTTGTAAACCACATCATGGTATTTTATAATATATTGTTAACATGAAAATACATATATATCCTTATACTATTATATTTAATATTCTAACACTGCCCCTCAAGCTTAAGCATATATATCATGTGCTCCTAGCTTGTTACAAATATAATCCACACGAACTCCTTGAAAAGACTTAGTAAATAAGTCGATAAGTCGTCCTTCTGATCTCACATAGGTTATATCAATCTCTTTATTCAATAACTTTTCACGAACAAAGTGATAATCAATTTCAATATATTTGTTCGCTCATGAAACACTGGGTTTGATGCTATGTATAAGCGTTCTAGTTATCACATATTAGTTTCATTGGTTGTAACTGTAGAAAACCGAGTTCTTCTAACAACAGCTTAAACCAGAGTAATTCACGTGTTGTGAATGTCATTGCTCTATATTCAGCTTCTGCACTTGATCTTGCTACTACAGTTTGCTTCTTATTTTTCCATGAGGTAAGATTACCACCAACAAAGACACAGTATCCGGTGGTTGATCATTTATTTAATGGTGTACTAGCCTAATCAGCATCATATATCTAATAATATGCACATGACCATGATCTTTGTACAAAATACCTCGACTTGGAGATCCTTTAAGGTAATGCAGAATACGAATCATAGCATTTCAATGACTTATGCGAGGTAAGGTCATGAATTGACTCATTACACTAACTATAAATGATATATCAGGTCGTGTTACTATAAGATAACTAAGTTTACCAACTAACCTTCTATACCTCTGGGTCATCTAAGACAGCTCCTTCATTAGGCAAGAGCTTAACATTAGGATCCATAAGTGAATCAATTGGTTTTGCTCAGGTTAAACTAGTTTCAGATAATAAGTCAAGCACATATTTTCGCTAAGATAGTTATATACCTTGTTTAGATCGAGCAACTTCAATTCCAAGAAAATACTTCAAATTACCCATGTCCTTAGTTTGAAATTTTTGGTGTAGAAAATCCTTCAGTTTCTTAATCCCCTCATGGTCATCTCCTGAAATCACAATGTCATCAACATACACAACCAATATAATTTTCTTGCCATCATACTATCAATAAAATATAGAATGATTTGAATTACATCTAGAAAGGCTAGATTTCATCACAACTGAATTAAATCTACCAGACCAATCACATGGAGTTATTTAAGCCCATATAGAGATGTTTTTGGACGACAAACTAATCTATCTACCCCTGAACAAAAAAAAAATGGTGGTTATTTGTCATGCCCTAATGGGTACCCTGGTTGAATCACATATTTGAGAAACAGACTGATGCCAAACAATTTTGTAAAAACATCATTTTTAGGCCATCAAAGTGATCCGCAAGTACATGATGCAACCATCCATTTATGGATTATGATAAGCAATAGAATCTTTTAATTGTTATTAATGAGAGATAATGTATATATAAAGATATAAATTTAGAAGTAAGCATTATACTATATTGTTTATCGTTTACATATTACAAACTGATAATGTTGTGATTAGACGACATAAAATTTATTCAAGACTCCATCGTTCTTATTGCTGAATCTTGACTCCTACTGTAGAAAAGCTCCTTGATGGGACAAGCCTAGGCCTCAGACATATCCTGAAAAATCTATGAGAGTATGAGCTATACCACGGCTCAGTGAGATAACTAAATCATATCAGATATCACCTATATCAAGCAAGTAGACTAACCAAACATATGCAATGCAACAATAATACATATGAACAAAGACAAGCTTAAACAACCGGAATTTGAACAGGATAGAGATTTATGCCCTCTCATTTGGGTTGAAGGAATCATACCATAAGTAATCTGCCACACCCAGGAGAATCTAAGAACCAAGACAATAAGGTACCATAAAATGATTCAAAAATGTTGTTATTTCATAATCTTGGAACTTAGAAACACCATTAAGTAAAAGTCATTTCTTGTTGATACCACAGGCAATGTTCCTTCAATTGGCACTTAGTTCCCTTGGAATCAATCAGAACAAAGGTACTTTGCGAGGACTAGGCAATTGTCATCTAGAAAACTAGGCGCATTACTAGAGATTTGAAATGGTATTACATAGTGGGCAATCATGCTTGAATGCGAGAATTCAAGGATGCAATGCATGTCAAATTGTTACTGAACTAGATATTTGTTAATCCGTTTATTGGCGATCAATCAATAACAGATAACCACTTTCATACAATTCACCTTGATATTAGCAATCATCATTCTTATCTCTAAATATAACATACAGTTTCATAATTCATACAAGCACTAATGAACACATATTAAACCTAAGTCCAAAACAAACAACATTTTCTATTCTTCTTTATCACATATTGAAGTGCAACTATTATTACAAGCACAAACAACGAAATAGATTTGAGTTACTCACCTGTCCATTTCCTTAATCGTTGTAGTAATCGATAAGAAAGTCTAAAGATGATTCTGAAGATCCTAGTGACATAGTAAGAACATTTGTTGTTATAATTTGTCATAGATTGAGTACTAAACATAGTAGTATTATGACATGATTTTTGTAGTTCTACTGTTTTGTTGTCATTAGTTCGTTTCATGTCTGTTTTTAGCATATAAGTAGTCATTTCAAAGCTCTTGAAGTCTACTATCTATATCTTACATTATTCAGAGGTTTTAAACAAGTTACACTAGTCAATTTGTCCTGCATAGGTTCGGATTCTCAAAGATACAGCGAATTCTTGTTTTTATCATAACTTCCTCATCTCAAATCGGATTCCTACAAATGAATAGGCGTTGGAAAGCTTGTTTCGTCTACTTTTTAGATCTCCAATTATATAGCTATAAGATGCACATTTTTCACCGTTATTCCCAAAGAAGTCAGATTGGTTCATAGAACAAGTTTCTTATATTACTTCGGTTGCTTCCCTCCTTCATTCATGTAATTGTCTTTCCACCTATTGCTTAGTTTTCATCATGTTTCCCTTATCTAGATGCTAAGCCCAATCCCGTGTTTAAGGACTAAACACCAGGTCCTTCTAAACACACAGGAAGTTTCACTTGATTTGCTTGTCCAGGCTAGGCGCATGTTTTAAGTTCTTAAGCAACTTGTATCACCTGAAATCACTTATGAGAAAAGAACACTCCATCTTCCTTTATGCAACTACTCTTCATCATTCATGTTCTTAAAAGGTAGGTTTATCATAATAGACAATGTGTAATTCCATTCATGCTATAGCTTAAAGTTTGAGATGTTTGTTATATGTATGTATCTTTCTCTTTGCCTCATGTTCAAATTTGATAAGACTTAAGGTCGGTTCTCATGCATGGAATAGCTTTGTTGAATGTTCAATTTAATCAAGTCAGGAGCTATATTTCTTTATCAACATAGATATGGTTATTGTAACTTATTGATGCACTCATAGAGGAATCGTGCATATAGATCACATCCGTGCGCATATAACAAGTGTTACAAGCTAGATAACACTTAAGTTCAAGAGAGACTTAGGATTTTACCTCACTCCTTAATTTGCTGAGACCCTAATCAAGGACATAAGTTGTGTTAGTTTAATGATTTAATCTCAAGGTTTAAATTAAACCAAGTCATACCCTTCCTTGAAAAGCTCATGCACGTGATGGTCCTAGGGTAGGTTTGTGCTTCTCTCGCTCCTAACTTTATTGTATGCGTGGGGTATGTGGCCTTGTGTGCATGTGGTGTTGCTTAGTTGATGTGTGTGGTGTTGTGGCTTGTTGATATCGCGTGGGGTGATGTGTGGGGTAAGGCATGTCACGCCTTAACGGTACCCTAAACGTGGCAGCCCGCCGTACACAATATTAAAAATTGAGGATGACTACCTCAGTCACTCGAAAGCTTCTATATCGGTATAAGGCGTACATTCACATCAAAGGAAGACCGGTGGAGTAATGCATTTTAAGATATTGGCAGCGAAACATACAAAACAATACTTCATATATTTCACTGAAATATAAAGTCTTACAACTTCTAAGGGGCATTCCCCTGATAATTTCCATAACAATATGGTCTTACTAAGATAAATAACTAAAGCTAGAAGATTTTAGAAGATTTTAGAAGAAATCTACTCTAAGACTTCAAAACAAAGTTCCTCCAAAAGCTTCCCAAAATAAAGATTCTACCCAGGTGATCAAGATGGTATCGAGTGCAAAATGATAATCCTACAATATCAAAAGTCTATAGGGGTATAAGCATAACTAGCTTAGTGAGATATTTCTTACGCAAAAGTACTCATAACAGGCAATCAACCAAGTTTACTAATCAAGCATATGAAATGCAACAACCACATGATCAAACATTACATACGACTATCTGGTTTCGTATATATGATGGATTTACCCCTCCATTGGTGGTTAGGGAATGATTTGAATTGGGCCCCAAACGACCTTCTTAAAAGTTGCGCACATCTTGGGGTTCCAACGAACCGTACTACTAGTCCCCGGGCTTTCCTTACCCAAAGCAATCGATCCGGCTCGGCTATAACTTGAGGTTGTATTCCCCAAACGTCCTAAATCTTCAAGATGTAGCTAGACAGCTTACCTTTCCAGTCCCATGCTGAAGAGTAGTAGCAAAATTTCGAAATGATATTCTAAGTGATATACATGAGCAATTTATCATATGGGGATTCCAATATGACATTAAATCATTTAAAGCGATCAAGCAATAATTGCACGCATAGCAATACATACATAGAAACAATTATATCAATCATAGATCGGGTTCCAATATACTTATCGTTCATTGATCGCATATAACAATTCACATACATAATTCCCATGATATCCCACATGCATATCAATTTTATCTTTTTTTAACATCTAGTGCTC